>OMLM01018836.1:0-19035 GCA_900302695.1 Helostoma temminkii | reverse complement strand
GGGGATGGTGGGGGGGTTGTCTAATGGAGCCATCCACACTGGCTCCCAACATGAAGCTCTCAGTAAGGACAACATATAAGACCTACATGTCCATCTTCAGGGCTGGGCCCCTTTGAGGTGGTCAGATTTGATGTTTGCACAGATGTGTGGGTTCAAAGCCAAGAGGCCGCTCTCCAGTACCCCTCTGGTGGTCCTGGCCCACCCCTGACTGGGAAGGAGACACATTGTCCCATGTCCCAGGACAGACAAAGCTTTGCCTCTATTTGTCGTAGAGAACAAGTCATATAAAGGTGTCAGTATCGCTGAAGAGCCTTTATGTCTTTCATTATAAGCAATGGACCTACTCATACTGCAAAGGGGCAGCTCATTGTGCTTTAGAGAATAACACGACCCAGAGACGACATACCGGCTCTAAGGGTTCAGCATAATCTTTGTACAATGTATTTCTGAAAGTGATTGAAAATGGAAAATCAGGGTAGTGGCCTGCTTCAGGTACTCAAGTTTTCAAGTTTTCTCTCATCAAAATTATGGCTAATTTCAACTTGCATACAGTTATATCAGTCAATACATCGATTTACTCCTAAACACTAGATGTGATATTGTATAATGTTTATTTGTTGTATACTGTCACTTCACACATTTTGTGTCTTTACATTTGGCTGTTGGAGACTGTCAGTAGACTGTCGTTGGGTAGATTTTAGCCCCGTCTTTCTTCCATCCACACACCTGCAACTCATTTTGTGTCAGGTCTTGTGCTACTTAAGTGTCTGTTTGTGTTTCATTATGTAACACCCTGGCGAAGGCTTCCGGCTGAAACGCGCTGGTGTCAGCTTTGTAGCATTAAAAGCTTTTTATCATTATACCTGAAGATTTAGAGTGGCTTAGATTTCAAACATTTACACAAAGATGATGAGACAGGTTGGAAATATATAACTTATAACTAAGGGAAATAGTCAACATACATCCAAACTGTCTTTTGTAAACACCATTGCATTTTACAGACAAACTTCACACTTCAACTTTGACTTTGGTTGCTTCAAATAAAGCAATCTGTTCCACGCTGTTGACTTGTTCGTGCCTGATCATATGACGAAACTTATTTTTAGCAATATCACCTTTTGACTAAATTACAAAATTTTATGGCAAAATCAAACTTTGAAATTTTGTTGCCTAAACTATATTCTAACATTCAGGTCCTGTAACGTCTTTTCAGAAAATCTGTCTTCCTTTAAAATTTTAAGTTTGCTCCATCCACAGAAGGGGTTTTATTGTGTGTTGTGAAAACACCCCAGCTGCAGTTTTCCTCTACGACGTCAAGTAAACATCCTGTCTATAGTTTAATGTTCACCATTGCATCACATGGCAGTCAAATAGTGCACATCTGTGATGTGAATGACCAAAAAGTTCACTGCACTGTGGTTTTAGGTCAGATGCCAACGAGGAATTGCACTGTTTTAGTTTCTATGAGCTATGGATAACACATGTGCAGTGTTTCGTCGTGAGTCTTCTTGCCTATTTATAAGGGCAAATGTTTCCAATTCATACTTGGCTGCAGATAGGCACAGCGTGTCCCACTGCAAACATGCAGTACTAAACATAGTTATGAAATGAAAAAAGAAATGCATCCCATGTGATTTTATTATTGAATGAAAACCTCTAGCTTATTTTTATAATCTTCCTGCTCCAGTTGTGCAATTTCTGAGTTACTACCATTTCTCAACAAGCATTAGAATAAACTACATTTAGTGTTTACTGTAAAATGTTTTGTGACACAGATTCTGTTGTATGTTACAGGAATTCAGGAGGGTACAGAGTGCACAAAGTGTAAAAATGACTGGGCACTGAGAGCAGCTATTGCACTCCTCTATGTGCTCTGCGCCCTGCTCACCATAGCAGTGGCTGTCCTTGGATACAAAGGTAAGTCAAAACTGCTTCTAGTAGTACAGTACAAGATTACAACACATCCTCTGCTTGTCATGTGTGGTTTCTCTCAGTCTAAACGGTTTGATGAAAGTCTAATTGTTGTATCGCTGACAACAGAGTGAAAAGTGAAATTCAGCCAAGTCGTAGTTCAGGCTGAGATTTACTGAAGAAGGTCTTTTGACAGTATCCATTGTTTACTCTCCACTGAACTGATTTGGAGATGATTTTCCCGAAATAGGAAACATATTGGTTGCACAACGTTGTCCTTAGTGCAACCCTTCATTGCTGTTTCTTTCTGTTTGATGTGAGGTAGTAACGTAAAATATAAACAGAAAGGAATTCTAGTTATGTCAGGTCAGCTCTTCGTGTGAAAAGTGTTGTGCTTATTGTCCAATCTTACACATTTATGGCCTAAATCAATCATAGAAAACCTGTCAAAAAATCCTTCTCACCTAAGCTGGTGACACATGAGTGAGCCATGTACCTCTGCCAGTGAACAAACGCTATTTTGTCCTGTTGTGAAGGACTTTATAAACAACGTCTACAAGTTTACTGTAGATCTAAATCTACAATGTGCTGTCACGGTTGTTTTGGATTTCTAGCTTTGTATTTGTGTTAGTGTGAAACCCATGTGATTTTGATGGTTTGGCTCTAATGTACACCAGATGACCATGCAGCACCAACTCTGGCTTAACAACCCAGAGGAGATTTTATAGTTAAGTAGCAATTTGTTGTCTCATGAACCACAGGTTGACTCACAAATGGCTGCAAGTGTCCAGAATCATTTGAGTTTCTGAGAAACCAGCACAGGCAGTGTACTGAAGTTAATGGTTAGGAAATATATATAGTTTTCTGCACTGATCTTACTTTGTTTGTGTTACCTGGTGTGTCACTACAGTAAGTGGCTGAACAGGGAGCATGGATCAGCATTAATCTGCTGGGCCTCATGTTGGGTAACTGCCTAATTCTCATAACCTGGCTCATAACGTAGGTCACAATAGGCAGCCAGCAAGTCCGACTCAAATTAGCAGCCTTATATAATGTCATACCACAGTGCTTTTCAAGGACGGGATTGTTGAGGTATGAAAAGATTAACAGAGGGATATAAGATGGTATGTTAGAGTTCAAGAACGATAGTCTGGTAATAGAAAATGTGTAACATTTTACCAATAATATAACCAAAAAAAAAACAAAACTAACTCTTCAAAACTGGGCTTGTGTATTTTCGTTTGTCCCAAGTGCATAGTATTGTTTTGTGTTTTTGTCACTTCTGGAATGATAATAGTGAAAGCTAAGGATGTTTTCAGTGCAGTTTTTAGACGCCCACATACCGACAGAAAAACAATCCACGGTGGAGAGGAGACAGACTCCTGCTGCAGATGTGAGGAAGAGAGAGAAAGTGAAAACGCAGTCTGTACTAGTGTGGTATTCATTATCCGTTTGACATTGTTCATATCCATTACTTCAACTTTGTGAATATTCTCAGAAGATCGATAATTGTTATTGATCAACAGTTATTTAGTTGCCTGGCTACAAAAATCTTTCAACTGTTTGCTGTGTTCAGCATCCTGTGCTCAGAATTGATGAGTGAATTTCTTCCCTGAATGCAGCAGCACCCTCTGCTGTTCGAAAGCAGCTGCACTGAACTCATTTTCTGCACCCAAGTTTATAGTTCAATGTTAATGAGATCTATCTGTAAGTAGTGAAAGAAGCACCTGGATTCTTTAAGGTAAATACACTCAGTTTCAATAAAAGGTTTTGCATTATAAACCTTTTGAAAAGTTACGTAAAAGTTCTCAGTAGGTAATAACTCCTGCTGATTTTTATTACCGATTGTTTAGGCAACATTATAGTGGTGCCAGTTTTAACTGCTCTCTATACTGTTTGGTAGTGTAATTGCCCCCAAAATTTATATGTATACTTGCATATTTGTACACTGTTAAAAAAATAAATAAAGGGAATACTTAAACAACACAACAACACAGCACAGATCTCGATGAATTAAATCTTCCAGTTGAAAATCTTCATTCATTACATAGTGGAATGCGTTGATAACAAAAAAAACATAAGAATGATCAATGGAAATCAAAATCATTATCCCATGGAGGTCTGGATTCAGAATCATACTCAAAATAAAAGTGGAAAAGTCAGATCACAGGCTAATCCAACTTCTGTGGAAATTCCTCAAGACGATTCAGAATGAGGCTCAGTAGTGTGTGTGGCCTCCACGTGCCTGTACTGGATAGAGGTGCTGATTAGACTCAGGTCTGGGGAACAGGCAGGCCAGTCCATAGCATCAATGCCTTCATCATGCAGGAACTGCTGACACTCTCCAGCCACATGAGGCCTAGCATTGTCATGCATCAGAAGGAACCCAGGGCCACTGCACCATCATATGGTCTTACAATGGGTCTGAGGATCTTATCCTGGTACCTGATGGCAGTCAGGGCACCTCTGGCTAGTGCATAGAGGTCTGTGCAGCCCTCCAAGGAAATCCCTCCCAAGACCATCACTGACCCACTGCCAAATGTTCATGCTGGAGGATGTTGCAGTCAGTCTGAGCAGAAACATGTACATTAGTGGCCTGCTGGAGGACATTTTGTTGGGCTCTAGCAGTGCTCCTCCTCTTCCTCCCTGCAAAAAGGAGCAGACAGCTGCTGCTGCTGGGTTGTTGTCCTCCTATGGCCCTCTCCTCATCTCCTGGTGTACAGGCCTGTCTCCTGGTATCTCCTCACTGCTCTTGACATTGTGCTGGGGGACACAGCAAACCTTCTTGCCACAGTGAGCACTGATGTGCCATCCTGGATGAGCTGCACTACCTCAGCAACTTCTGTGGGTTGCAGGCACCGCCTCATGCTACCTCTAGCAAAATGCAAAAGTGACCAAAAATCAGCCAGATTGGACAGAGATGAGGACGGAGAAATGGTCTGTGGCCACCACCTGCAGAACCATTCCTTTATAGGGGTTGTCTTGCTAATTGCCTCTAATTTCCACCTGTTGTCTGTTCCATTTGCACAACAGCAGGTAAAACTGATTCACTGGACAGGTTGATATCCCAGAAGTGTGATGGACTGATTATGTGTTCCTTTTATTTTGAGCAGTGTATTTACATTGTTCCTTTTTAATTGCTGTCCCATCAGTGGTCCAGAGAATGGACAGTGTCACAGAGGGGATACAGAATTATGGAGGCAAAATCAATGCTGTGGAGACAGATTTAAAAAAACTGGGTGAGTACTGTTTACTGGCACAAGATTTCATATCAAATGTTCACAGTTTAAGCTTACATTTAACTTCATGTTTTGTGTGTCGCCTCCTCAGATGATCAGGCTGGAGAGAAATCAGTTAATGCCACAAGTGAAATCAGGAAATTCAGGTCAGATCTGGAGACATTACAGAATCAACTGAAGGACATTGCCCTCAGGGCAAATAGAAACGAGAATATTCTAGATGAGCTTCAGATCACAGGAGATGACATGCAAAACAGGCATGTGTCCCTGCAGAGTTTTCTGGAAGGCAGTGCTGCCTCACTGCGTGGGCTCAACCAAACCTTGGCCTCCTACAGTGGCTTGATTAACAACCTTCAGACAGACACTGCACGGCTCCAGTCAGACATACAGGGCCAAGTCAAATTGCAGAGCCTGACCCAGGTTAGTGTCAATGCACTCAATAACTCCCAGTCCCAGCAGCGCAATCTACTTAGCAACCTGCAGAAGATAGTTGAAGACACAGGCCAGGCAGTGCAAAAACTGAAGAATGACTATCAGAGCTTGCAGCAGACAGCCAGACAGGTCCGGGCTGACACAGAGTGGCTAAAGGAAAAAGTCCAGAACCTTCAGGTTTTGGCAGCAAATAACTCTGCCGTGGCCCGGTCCAACGGTGATGCTCTGGATGACCTAGGGGCTCAGCTCAGCACACTAGCCAGCCAGATCCAGAACACCTCATCTCTCACTGAGGGGCATGACCAGAGACTCCATGAGCTGATGGACCACCAGAGGGACCACGATAACGTCACCTCATCCAAATTTGATGAGATGGAAACGCGGTTAGACAGACATGAAAACGACATGGACCTTTTGACAGGAAATGTCAGCTTTTCTGCACAGCTCCTAGGTGCCATCAGCTCTGACCTGAATGGCCTGAGGTCCTGTGCTGAGACAGTGATGCGACATTCAGACCTGTTACTGGGGCTAAATGGTAGCGTGACAGAAGCCAGCGCAGAGAGCAAAGAGCTGCGTGCCCAGCAGGATGACCTGGCGGCTAGGTTGGACAGAGAAGTCAACAACCTGTCTATGGTGATGGAGGAGATGAAGCTGGTGGACAGCAAGCACTCACAGCTCATCACCAACTTCACCATCCTGCAGGGTAATGATGCAGAATGTATCGATCACCTATTAGTCTGATTTAACTAAAACCCCAATTCCAAAAAAGTTGGGACATTGTGTAAAATTTACATAAAGACAGAATGCAATGAGTTGCATATCTCATAAACCTGTATTTTATGTACAATATAACATAGAAGACATGCGACATGTTTAAACAGAGAAAATGTACCATTAAAAAAAATTATTTTTTAAATGCCCTTTAGCAACATGTTAGTTGGGACAGAGGCAACCAAAGCCTGGAAAAGGAAGTGATACTAACAAAAAAGAGCTGGAAGAATATTTTAAAACTTTGAATACATTATCTACAATTTATAATAATAATCTAATTATTTAGGAATCTGGAGAAATCTTTGTGCGCAAGGGATCTGTAATCTTTGGGCCCTCAGACAGTATAAAATCAGATGTGATTGTGTGATGGATGTCACTGCACAGGCTCAGAATAACATAAAAAATGACCTGTGAACACAGTCCAAACTTTTTTGGAATTAGGATTGTATGTACAGTAAATATGCACGTATACACATACAGCACATTTCAAATATCACAGAATGATTACAATACATTATGCCATCAAGTACAAGAAACGTGGTTCTGATGGTGCAGAAACATGCTAAGATGTTAGTCATCCTCTATTGTTGTTATATTTTAGGTCCACCAGGTCCAAGGGGTCCCAGGGGAGACAGGGGTCCCCAGGGGCCAGTGGGCCAGTCAGGACAAAAGGGTGATAAAGGAGACAAAGGAATGCCAGGACTGGTGGGACCTAAAGGAGAGAAAGGTGCAGCTGGACCAACAGGTGCACCAGGTCCACAGGGTGCACCTGGGGCTCGCGGTCTTCCAGGATCCAAAGGATCGAGAGGGTCTGGTGGTCGACCTGGAAGCACTGGGGACAAAGGTGACCCTGGGGTTCCAGGTCTTCCTGGTAGGCCTGGACCGCCAGGATTACCAGGACCACAAGGGCCGCAAGGGCCTAGAGGACCAGCAGGACCACAAGGGCCATATGGGCCTGTTGGACCTGCCGGCCCTCCGGGTCCTCCAGGGCTGCCTGGGTTACCTGCACCTCCTATAATTATAAAGCCTCCCCGTCCCACTCAGCTCCCCGACCGCCCCACACCACCTCAACCTTCCAAACCAGTAAAGGAACCACAAGGATCTGTAAGCCATCAGGTTCAGCCGTCTGCAGCTCCTACATCAGCTCCTGGTGAGTTAATACAGTAATGTTGGAAAATACTTGTGCATGCTATAAGTTAAGATAAGATATGTTAAGTTAAGATATGTCTGAAAATTGCTTTTTCACCGATTGTACGTATACAATATGACATTCTGATAATTAAATGTTCCAGGTTGCCCAGCTGGGTTCAAAAAGTTTGGAGACAGCTGCTACTACTTCTCCTCTGGTTCTCAGAGACTCAACTTTGATGAAACCCGCCAGTTCTGTGCTAACATGTCATCCCATATGCTCATTATCAATGACACTGAGGAACAGGTAAATAAACACAGACCCAAAAAAAATCAATATTATCAGAGAATGAGTCAAAACATTTAAAATAAATTAAAATTACTCTCATGGTTGTTTTTGTACTAATCATCTTGTGAAATGTTTTTTATCTGTAGCAATTTGTGAGAAATGCAGTTGCAGGAAAAGGCTATTTCTGGTTGGGCCTTACAGACAGGGAGAAGGAAAATGTTTGGAAGTGGGTGGATGGCACCATACCTGTTTTCACGTGAGCAAATTGATTTTTTTTTTTTTTGTATTTTTAATTACTCATGACTTGATTCTCTGCTTTATAATGTTCAATACAACAGGTTATTATGCATGTACTGTAACAACACTTTGTCTTTGATGCATGTTGTTATCAGGAAATGGAAACCTGGTCAGCCTGATAACTGGACCCACGGCCATGAAGAGGGAGAGGATTGTGCTGGCCTTATCCACAATGCCAACTGGAATGATTTCTACTGCACTGACCGCATTGGTTTCATCTGTGAACGTGTCTCTGACTGTTAGTACCTTATATACATCAGACCTTTTTGAATTTTTAAAATCTTGTATTAGCATGTTTGCTAAATAACTAAAACTAACATCCATTTTTTTAAGGTAACTTAATTTAGGTGAGTTGAACTTAATAACTATTGGATAAATTTAACAGAGTTAATAGTTAATAATCAACTTAATATATTTAAGTTAATTATTGAGTTGATTATTAATTAGTTAACTATTGGAAAAATTTAACAGAGTTAAGTTCAACTTACTTTATTGTTACCTGCTGTTTTTTTCAGTGTACACTGAAAAATGAAACTGTCACTGTTCGATATTATCGTAAGGACCAGAATGCAATCAGAGCAGAGGAGGCATGGGTAATAAGATTTAATAAAGATAAAGAACAACAAAGATAACACAAGAGAAGTCAAACAGAAAATCACTCCAGAGGAGGAAAAGCCAAACTAACCTAACAAATCTACAGAACAGGACTGATAACAGAAGATGCAGCAAGAGAACTTAAAATTAAATCAAGCACCAATGCAAAACAAACTATGACAGAAAATTGCTCCTAAACAAGAACAGACTAATCAAACCAAGACCCAATTGAACTTAAGCAGTAGAGATGTGATTCATAGACTCTATGGTACAAAAACATTATCAGAAAGATGGAGAAAAGAATGAAGAACTGACTAGAACCCTAACAGAAACACTATACAAACACAGAGCAGTAATCAGTAAAAGGTGGGACAAAACAGGACAAAGCTTAATGATAAAACTCAAAACCAAGACTAAAGAAACACAGAGTTAACTGGAAGGTAAGTCCAATATCTAGTGATTGACAGATTACATGAGCCAACTGGGAGTGAATGTCCAAAATGATGGAGGCAAGATCAGAGTGAGTGGCAGGCAAAGAGGAAAATCCGAGAGAAACTGGAGCAGATCAGGTAGAATCAGTACATGAAGTCAGACAGAGGAAACAAAGGTTGAGGAGCCACAACTTGGGGCATGTAAACGGATAATCCAGCAGGGGACTGAGGGAAACCAAACATCTGAAGAAGGGAGTGACACAGGTGGACATGATTGAGCTGATTGCAGGGAGGGAGAGAGTGAACAGGCGTGAGTGGTTAGATTAAGTGGGTGGGTGTCAGAGGAGCTGGGTAGGACTGTGACTGTGTTCAGGTGAACCAAACAGGATGCATGGTCAGATGGCTGTGAGAGCATGTGGCAGATCTGGATCTGGGAGAGAGTGAAGACATGACTGTGTGTGTGTGTGCGCCTCAGGGGCATGACTGGGGGGCGTAGCCAGGAGGATCTGAGTGTGATAGGACAAAGATCAGGAAGACAGGAGCAGAAAACAGACTAAACCAACAGGACAGAAATAAAACAAAAAGACGTGGATCATGACAGAAACCAGAAGAACAAGTTCCACATAAGTAAGTTATGTCAAATGAAAGCAAATGTTTTAAATTGGTTTAATTAATGGTGAGATCAACAAAAAATAATTAGGTCAACATAAAATATTTAACTTTATGCAACTTAGCTTTGAACTGACATAATTCAGTTGTGTGGAACCTGTTGTTGAGGAATAATTTTTCTGAGTGTAGTCCATCTTTCCATATTTCCAAACTTTCCTGCTTTTCCTCCTTCTGGCACTGTACTCTAAATTCACTTTGGTAACACTTATTAATAAGAGCACCAATCATACACTTAAGTAATTGTTAGCTTATGTATACTTGTTGATTTAATACATGAGCTAATGAAAAATGTATCATGAATTCTTGTTCCTTACCATTGACAAAATATGGTTTTATTTAATTAGTTCATCACAGATCACTAGTTAAACAATGTTAACTCACTGTTATTTCACACATTTACTCATTACCACCAAACCAAGCATTGATCAACCTCAGACTCAATACATAATAAACTACAGGCAGAGATTCACAAGATGTTGAAAAACTATATTTACTTATTTCTTTAGTCTTCTTTGTTTTTGGCAATATCACACAGTCTCATCAGTTGCCATGGAAAAAGTAAAGAGGTACATTTTCCATGATTCTCAGCACTAGGACTTTAACTATGTTGAAAATGTTTGTCAGTTTATTATTGATGTTAGAAACAATTTTAGACTAAACTGTCTTAAGCAGTGCAGTTTATTTATCTGCTTTTAATAGTTTGGATTGAGAATGAGGATGAACGTCTTTTGGTAAAGAAGAATAAGCTGTACTGCAGTGGTGCTTTAAAGACCTCAAGAAGTTTCTATAATTCTGCATAAATATATACTAAAACTTGAACTAATTTTCACGCAAGTCCTAAAACCAAAATAATCAAATCAAGCAAGCAAAACGAGACCAAAAAGTCACTCTAATTAATGTATTAATTGTGGAAGATGGTCCAAACTTTAATATTTGTGCGTGGCAAAAGTATGTAAACTTCTTGGAGAGAGTAGAAAACCTTAGAAAAAAAGTTGATGTTCCGGTGGGAAGGATTACAAAAGAACCCTAATAAGTTTGGACCCCACCAGTTGACTGTCAGGCAGATCATGCACAAATGGAGAACATTTAAATCCATTGTCATGCTCCCCAGGAGCAGTTGAATAGCAAAGATCACACCGGGAACAAGTCTTGTAATCACAAGGAGGTCATACGTAGCCCCAGGGCAAAGTCTACAAAACTAAAGGTCTCTCTTGCACTTTGCTCAGGGCTACATGGATAAGCCATGATGTTTGGTGATGGTTAAACTTTGCATGCCATAAGAACCTTATCCCATCTGTGAAATGTTGTGGCAGGATCATAATATGGATGTTTAGTGGAAAAACAAGCCATAACTCATTCCACGAAAGAATATTTAAACCGGAAAAGATTTAATGCACTGGAATTACTGGGAACAAACAAACCTGAGCCAACATACTTACCTGAGTTGAAGCTGTTTTTAAAGAGGAAAGGCTACGTTTTACACAGATATTTAATATTTTATCATATTTCACAATAAATAAATGAATTGGTATGATTTTTTTATCTCATTTGCGTTTTCTTTATCTAGTTTTAGGACTTGAAAATTAGGTGAGAAAATCTGAATATGTTTTAGGTCATTATTATACAGGAACAGAGAAGAAATTCATAAGAGTGTAGAAACCTCATTGGCCCAATCGGAAACGGCCTTTTTCTTTTTTCTTCATCTCTCACAGTTCACTACAGATAGAAAAGCAATGGTTTGATTCATTCTTTGGTCATATTGAAGCACCACTGTGCAATATATCAGACTTCAAACACATCGGATGCACTGTTGGTTTTGTTCTTTTCATTTTCAACTCTAGAGATAAGTGTTTTTAATTTGGATTTAATATCCCAAATTGTTGTATCTGGAACTTTAAGTTTTCAGACACTCCTATAGCCTTACTGTTCGTCTGTCTCATGTCAGTTTTATTATAACAGTAGATATAAAATGTGTTATATTTCATTTCTTCACAGTAAACGTTCCAGTTTTATAGCATCCACCTAATGCAGTGTGAGCTCGAGGTTGAAGATGCCAGGATACTGAAGGACACAAGGAGGCGCTCTAGTCAAGATGACAAGAGGACTCTGATGAAGCTGAATGGAGCATTGTGATTTTTGTCTTTGAGGCACTTCACAGCACAGTGAGGTGCAGAGGACAGAAGAAGTGCAACCCATTGATTTAGTATTTGTACTGAAGGAAACTGAAGAATGTACAGTAGTCATTCATTTAGGTTAATCTCAGTCATGATTTGGTGCTGCCACTGGTGTATATGTGTGTCTGTAAATAGTATTTCACAAAACATACATTGTTGGATTAGTAGTATAAACAAATTTCCTAATGTTTTATTTTTTAACTTCTGTCTTTAACCTTACAACAATAAATCTACACCGGAGGACTATGTTGATAAAGAAATATAACTATTTTTTTATACCGACAACCAAGACACAGATTCCGGGAAAAATTGCTTCCTGCAAATGACTGCAAATGGACAACAAACAGTAAAGCTAGTGGAAATTTCAGCTTTCTACTATTTAAAATATGCAATTTTTTTCTACCAGATGCTCATTATGAGCAGTGCTGCTGTTTTCTGAAGGACAGTGTTTCTTAGACTTTAGGCTGCCAGTATGACTTTTATTCAGGATGTCGCTCACGTTAACAATATGTAAATGTTTTGTAATCTGATTGTTGTGAGATGATTTAAACATTATGCCAAATACAATATGTGAAATATCTTAGAATTTGCATAATCAGTTGTTTATGTTAGATGATTGACCTTTGCAGATTAATATAATGCTTAAGGCTCAAGGCTCATTATGCCTCAATTAATTTACCAAGTTCTTATGGACATGTATCACAATAAAATGGGAAATGTGTTTGGAGTCATTGTTTTGTGTCTTATAGATGATATGGCATGAAATCAACTTAATCATCTACAGGAAAAAGAATAAAATGAACTCACACAGCTTTTTTTATGTATGTGTCTTGATTGAAGACAAAGGTCAGAGGTGTCAAAAAGATGGTAATATGATTTCTAGATAAAGTGCTGTTAAAAATATCTTTCATCTTTGTGTATCTCAGACTAAACTGTTTGACATCTTCAAATAAGATCTATTGTGAAACAAGTGCAACCTGAATAAACTCAAAATGCAAATTTTACATTTTTTAAGCAAAACACAGTGAGACACAGTGAGAAAAAAATATTCTGGCCCTTTACTACGTCCAAGAAAACTACCAAACTGCATTAATCAGCCTGGGAAGGGTTAAAAATCCACACTAACTACAATCTACAGATATTATTGTAGAGGATGTGGCAATAAACAAAGTCACAACTTAAATAGAAAGTTTTGTTTTTTTTAGAAGTACCACTTCAAAGATGGAGCTGACTTTTTAACCATGTACAGAGAATCTACAGAAACTAACTACTACTAAGCTGTCAAATGAGTTTAGTGTATTAACGATACTTTCCTCTGATTTCCTGCAGAAATCTAAATGTTCAGACATTGTTAAGTGTAAATTGTGTACAGATTTGAGAGCTCCATTAACCTTATTTATAGAATCAAAATCACCATGTTAGTGGATTATATTTTGTGTTAAGATCTACATTTGTATAACCAAAGACGTTTATAGTACACAGGCTCAGTACTTAAGTACACATGCAAATATTTTCTTTTAAAATATACTGCAAATAGAACTAGCATTTAATTTTTCTATTCAAATGAGAATATTACGAGTAATAAGAGTAATTTGTAGTGTAGCAAAAGTAAAAGTAGCATGAAGTGGAAATACTCCAAAAGACTAAAATTAAGTACAGTACTTGAAAAAAAATTTAGTTACATATAACCTATATGTATAACTAAACTGTCACATACCTGTTGTAGAATAAAATATTTGATAAAGTAACAAAAATAGTAACAGCAAAGCGCAGATACTCCTGGACTGTGCTTAAGTGCAGTACTTGAGTAAATGTATTTAGTTACTTGTGTCCACTCGCAGCTGTTGTGATTACCAGGATGAAAAAACGTCACATGATCATATCACCTGACGATGACATGTTATTTTTTTTAACAGCCACGGTAATTTGCAGCTTTAGGGGAGTTTTCCGTCGTGCACGGCGAATTCAGACGCTTTAACTGGTTCCTGAGTTTTGAGGTTTAAGACGCAGCCGATGAAAAGAGTTTTTATTTAACCGCTGCAGTTTCCCAGCATGCCTCGCTTGTTTCCGTCTGGCGAAGGAGTGACTGTGTAGAATAGAGTCATCTGGCTCCGTTTGACATTTATGAAGTTGGTGATATTATGCATTTTGTCGCATGAAATAAGACACAGAGGGAAATAGAGCAACAGGGGAAGGCAGAGATCTGTTGTTGTCACTTCACCAGCGATGCCTCTCTTCGCGACCAACCCATTTGACCAAGATGTTGGTGAGTAATCAGAACTGGAGGCTATCTCTAGCAGGCTAACGTTAGCTAGCTAGCTAAGCTAGCTTAAGTACCTGCTTTGTTTTTGTTCTCCAGTTGTGTTAATCATTGTAGTTGTCTTGTGCTCGTATGTTGCTAATGTTATATGACTGTCTTGTAGTACATATCGCAAGATATATAAACCGACATTTACCTGAATTGTCTTTTCTCCTTCTGTTTATTGTGGTTTCGCTCAGGTACAGTTAGCTGTCTAGCTAAGCTAACAGCAGCAGCTAACTAGCATACAGTCTCTGAAAACGTTCACATTGTTTGACATCTGACGTATTTGCCGTACCGTTGCTTTGAGTTTTTAGCGTTAAAGTTGTGCTTTACGTTTGCTTTTGTGTTATTGTAACCGCAGACATGGGATACAAATGTTGTCATAAGGCAAATGAATAGGCTAGATAGCCATCAGTACCTTAATGCATCTCATCGCTTGTTGGCCAAGCAGCATGATGAACCTCTCTTACACTAGAAGCGAAAGGGCATGTGGGTGGTGTGTGAAACCATAAAGCTGTGATTTGTGTTCATTTCCAAGTGGTTAACCTCTGCATTTGCATGAACCGTGTGCCAGGGGGTGTGTAAAGTACACAAACACCTCCCTGAGCAGTACTGCAGAGATTATAGCCTCACAATTAAAAAAGAAATGTTAATTTGGTAGTTTGTGATGGGTTTAAGGGTTTGGGCTGTCAGATTTGCTGCTAGCTGTCTATTAGTGGAAAATCTGTGCGTAACTAGGAATGGGGATAGGCTAAATGTGAAATCCTGTCTGTGAGAATCTTTATTGTAAAAACTGAAGACGTGTATGTGTTTTTTTGTGAATATATCTGCTTAACTCATCCTATTCAGACACTGATGATCACCTCAAAGAAGTGCTGCTCATTGATTAACAGCATTGTTCACAATTACCTGAAACACTCCGGGGTCACTGGCAAAAACTACATAAATTATGTGGTAGATTTACGCATTAATGTACAGTATCTGTGACACATTATGTTTCTGCCAGTGCACCTTTTCACTCTTAAATATTGTCACATACACACACATAGGTCATTAGTGACTTTTTATGGCAACATTGGATTACTTGCAAGATAATACAATTCAACGCAAGTCAAGTACACAGTCTAGATACTGTACTTACTACATTATGTTATGGAAGTACAATTATCTGTGTATTTCCTTCAGGTGCTCCAGTTTCTTCCCACAAGCTAAAGACATACAATTAGAGTGGTTGTTCTAAACTTTCAAGATCTAACCAGTGATTTTCGAAGTGGCTTCTAGTTTCATTCCCTTTTTCCCCAGTAAAAGGTCCCCAGAAGAAAATGTCATTTGAATGTTGAAGCATCAGTAGTCAGAAGTACTATAGATAGATAGATAGATAAATTGTGGATACTACTGCGCTTAGGCAGTATAAATCTTGCTTAAATAAAATTTAAGCAAAAAAAATGTAAATAAAAATTTCTTGTTATAAAGTATTTTACAGGGATGGTACTGTACTGTAGAAGATGACCTGAGTTCGTCTTTTACTACTGAAGAGAGGATTTGTATAGAAAAAGAGGAACTTTTACCACAACTGAGTGAAAGACCCTAATAGGCATATTATTATGGCTCATGCGACAAACAATTTTCAAAAATTTGTCAGCATAAATAAAACATGAGCTTATACAGATTGGTATTTACAACAGGGCGTTTGTATTGTGAATATTTCTGATATTAGGTAGATCTTCTATATCGTTTATAAGAATGCATAATATAGCTTTTTATAGCAACTGTCTGTCTGTTTACTGCTAACATTGGGTGCTTCTTTTCTGCAGAGAAAGCAACCAGTGAGATGAACACAGCCGAGGACTGGGGCCTCATTCTGGACATATGTGATAAGATAGGACAGTCACGCACTGGGTTAGTTAACTGTCTTTTAGACTTCACAAACAACCTTCACAAGGTTTTATTGAAAAGAATATATTGATGCTCAGCTCTTGTTGGTTCTTACATGTGTCACATATCCATCAATTTCCACAAACCACTGACTGGTACCATTCTGTTCTAGGCCCAAAGAATGTCTCCGCTCTATTATGAGAAGAGTGAACCACAAGGATCCCCATGTGGCCATGCAGGCACTCACTGTAAGCAGCCTGGAAACAATTAATCATGTTATAAGAGTCATGTTTGCTTCATGGAGATGCGATGTGTGAAAATTAGCCTCTTTTCCGATTAGTATTAGATATATTTTTGCATGTTTGTCACATTTAAATGATTCAGATCAAACAGATTTCACAAAGATAACAAAGTAAATAGAAAATGCAGAATGCAAAATGATGATTTTATTTATTATGGTGAAAAAAGCTGTCCAAACCTGCCTGGCCCTATGTGAAAAAGTAATCTCCATCTGGGATAAAATGAACACGGCACTTCATAAGAAGAACATCGTATCAATACTCTAACATGGTGGTGGTAGTGTGATGGTCTGGATGGATGGAACCATGAATTCTTGTCTCTACCAGAAAATCCTGAAGGAGAATGTCCAGCTGTCAGTTCAAGACCTCGGGCTCAAGAGAACTTGGGTTATGCAACAGCACAATGATCCAAAGCACACTAGCAAGTCCTCCTCTGAATGGTTCAAAAAGCACGCAGTTAAGGTTTTGTTGTGGCCTAGTCAAAGTCTGGACTTAAATCAGATTCAGATGCTGTGTCATGACCTTAAACGGGCCTTCTGCAAGGAAGAGCAGACCAAAAGGATCCACAGTGATTTAAAGGACTAATTGCCAGTTATTGCAGTTGTTGCCTCCAAGGGCGGCACAACCTGTTATTAGGTTTAGGAGGCAATTACTTTTTCACATAGTGCCAGGCAGGTTTTTTTTCCTTGAAATGAAATATTTGTATTTACTCTGGTTATAATTGTGTAATGTTAAAATTAGTTTGATCTGAATCATTTAAGTGTGACAAATATGCAATAAATAAATAAATAAAATACATCTTATCACAAAGGGGGCAAATGCTTTTTCACAGCACTATAACTCAGAATAAGTTATATTTTAATAGGTGTTACATGTTTGTCAGCTGTTGATATTGATTAATTAGTGAGTGAGATAAATGTGTGTTCTTTAACTCTGTGTTTTTCCGCAGCTTCTTGGTGCTTGTGTGTCAAATTGTGGGAAGATATTCCATTTGGAGGTGTGCTCCAGGGAGTTTGCCAGTGAAGTCAGTAATGTCTTAAACAAGGTATGTGGTAATATTCAGCATGTTATTCTTCTTCAAATTAAGTTATGCTTCACCCCTGTACTCATAACTTGTTTTTATGATCCTCTCTAGGGACACCCCAAAGTGTGTGAGAAACTAAAGGCCCTGATGGTGGAGTGGGCAGAAGACTTTCGCAATGATCCACAGCTCAGTCTGATTTCAGCAATGATCAAAAATCTACGCGAGCAGGGAGTCACTTTCCCTGCTGTGGGGTCCCAGGTATGTGAATTATTACTGTGCTGTGTAAACAAGGAGATTTAATACTTCTCCTTTTTTTTAAGTTGAGTCACGAGTTCTTGAATTGCCTAAATATGTGATAATCACTTTGTCACAGGCTGCAGAGCAAGCAAAAGCAAGCCCCGCTTTAGTGGCGAAGGATCCCTCCACTTCAACAAACAAAAAAGAAGAAGAAGACTTGGCCAAAGGTAAGGAAACCTCAAGCCTGCATCAGGCATCAATAATCTTAAAGAGACACAAATACTGTTAATTTTTCAATGTTGTATAAATTACTGGCTACACTGGATTAACAAATTGCAGGTGTTGCGCAAGATTTAAGGACTATCGGGGGCAAACACTAAATCTCTTTTGTTTGCAGCTATTGAGCTGTCACTGAAGGAGCAGCGTCAGCAGCCACAGACCTCCCTGTCGAGCCTTTACCCAAGCACCTCCAGCCTGATCTCTTCTCACAAGTCAGAGGGCAGGAAAGTCCGCGCCATCTACGACTTCGAGGCTGCCGAGGATAATGAGCTCACCTTTAAGTCAGGCGAAATCATCACCATCCTAGATGACAGGTGAACTTGTACACTTAAAGCAAAACACACAGAGAACACAGAGTTGTGTTAGAGGATCTGAGGCTGCTGAGTTGCTTTCAGAGTTAAATATGCCATTAAGGACTATTTTCAACCACTCTGAACATGCTTTTGGTTTTCTACATCCTAAAATTTGATGAAAACCTGCAACTCTAACAAAGCTAATAAATAACAAAATATCTGTAGAATATCAGATCCATTAGAAATAATGAATGAAGTAGTAAACTAATATTTTTCTATTTTAGTGACCCCAACTGGTGGAAAGGGGAAACATACCAGGGTGTGGGGCTGTTCCCCTCTAACTTTGTCACTGCTGACCTCACTGCAGAGCCTGAGATGAGTGAGTACACACACAACACTTTATTTATTGCACTTGAATCATTTCTAGCTTTTTGAAAGCCCATATAGTCCATTAGCAGTATTGGATTATTGATCCCAGGGTGGGAAATGCCAAGTCACGTATACACAGCTGATGAAAGATCAGTCAAACAAAGAATATAATCGAGATATTTGTGACAACAGAAAGTACAGAAAGTAATGCAGGTATATGTGTTATTACATATTGTAAATAGCAGTACTTTTGGAAAAGTTCTCGTCTTGTTAAATTCTCTAATTTAACAAGACATTTTCTTCAGATCCTTAGTGTTTGCCACACTGATTCAAAATATCCACTTCTTCCGCAGTTACTCAACTGTTAAAAAGCCATTTAAATCTAGCCTTTTTGGGATTGTTTAGCAAAATGATAAATGCTT
>OMLM01018832.1:0-15524 GCA_900302695.1 Helostoma temminkii | reverse complement strand
TAGACTGTACTACAGTAACAGTACACACTGTACTACAGTAACAGTACACGCTGTACTACAGAGTACTACAGTAACTGCTTCTCTTCCAGCTGAGATGAACCATTTCCATTACCATCGCATCAGCTGCATGAGCTACTGCCTGCAGGGTAACAGTACACACTGTACTACAGTCACAGTACACATCAGCTGCAGGGTAACAGTACACACTGTACTACAGTCACGGTACACACTGTACACATCAGCTGCAGGGTAACAGTACACACTGTACTACAGTCACGGTACACACTGTACACATCAGCTGCAGGGTAACAGTACACACTGTACTACAGTCACAGTACACACTGTACACATCAGCTGCAGGGTGACAGTACACATTGCACTATACTGTACTACAGTACACACTGTACTACAGTCACAGTACACGCTGTACTACAGTAACAGTACACGCTGTACTAGACTGTACTACAGTAACAGTACACACTGTACTACAGTCACAGTACACGCTGTACTAGACTGTACTACAGTAACAGTACACACTGTACTACAGTCACGGTACACACTGTACTACAGTCACGGTACACACTGTACACATCAGCTGCAGGGTAACAGTACACACTGTACTACAGTCACGGTACACACTGTACACATCAGCTGCAGGGTAACAGTACACACTGTACTACAGTCACGGTACACACTGTACACATCAGCTGCAGGGTAACAGTACACACTGTACTACAGTCTCAGTACACGCTGTACCACAGTAACGGTACACGCTGTACTAGACTGTACTACAGTAACAGTACACACTGTACTACAGTAACAGTACACGCTGTACTACAGAGTACTACAGTAACTGCTTCTCTTCCAGCTGAGATGAACCATTTCCATAGCAACCGTATCTATGACTACAACCGGGTGATGCGGCTCTACCTGGAGCAACAGGTGACCTTCTACCAGCAGGTGAGCTCCTCCCATTCAGAAAGTCCATCACTGATTGGTGTGTAGCACAGTGACGTCATCCCCTCTCTTCTCTCTGATTGGTCAGATCGCCGACAGACTGCGAGCAGCTCTGAACCAGTTCTCCACCCTGTGAGGAGGATGATGATGCTGCTGCTCCTCTTAACAAAATAAAAGCCTCTCACCTGGAGCCTTAATAGAAACACTTATATTTTACACTAAATATTTTGTTACAAACTGACTGACAGCTTTAATAAATTCACCTTTTCACCTCCTCATTGTCTTTATTTTATTAAACTCTGGTTAATAAACCTGAAGTTTGGTCTTGTTGTTACATTTCTGCTCAAACATGAAGATACATTTTAAACAATCAGAGGATTTAGACACAGGAAGCTGAGATTAAACTGTAGCTGTGGACTGGACTCAGACTCTGTTCAGGTTCAGGTTCAGGTTCAGGTGGATCTGATCCCAGTCTACCAGCAGCTCTGTGACAGAGGGAAACACCAGGACTGAGTCAGAGTCACGTCTGAGGGGGGTCAGGAGGAAGTCTCACTCTGACCCAGACTCTCAGAACTGACACTTTTGCTTCCTGGTGGATTTCAGAGTCAGGAAAACCAGAAGCCTCAGTTTCCTCTTCTGGTTTCATCTGCTCGTGTTTCTGCAGAGGAAACATTTCAGTGTTTTCTCTGAGTCCGAACAACAAGATTCCAGATTCACCAGGAACTTCTCACCAGACTCCATTTAAAATTCAGTCATTTTAAGCTGGTACAGTAACATTGGTTACAACAACACAGGTTTATGAAGCAGCCGGAGCTTCGCGCTCAGAGAAGACAGACCTGCAGGACTGAAAGAACCGGTCCTCCCAGAACAGAACCACAGACTAGCTGAAGACCTGGATGAGTTCTGAGATCTTCCAGGACCTGACAACCCAGCATCAACAGAAGCCCTGTAGAGGATAAACTCAGCCCACCTCAGGAAGTGCTGGTCCAGTTCTACAATGAGTCTGTTCTCTGTGCACCCATCACTCGGTTTGGACCAGCAGGTTGAGGCCACGATGGACAGGACCAGTCCAACACCCAGGACCTCAGAGCCACAACATCAAGGTCTTGCCTTGACCATCCCAGTCCCCTGACTGAATCCTATAGAAAACCTGTGGGTGAACTGAAGAGGAGAGTCTGGACCTGGAGATCTGCAGGTTCTGGACAGATTCTGTGGAGGACTGGTCTCAGATCCTTTGTCATGTATTCTCTAGACTGAGGACTGTTACCTTGGCAGAGGGAGGCAGCACACAGTGCTGACTAACAGGGTTTTTACAGCCTTAACAAAGATTATGTTGTTGTGTTTTCAGATTCCAAACAGACAGAAACACACAGTTTAGTATTAAACTGTGATACAGGAACACACCTGTACACACCTCACTGTCATATTTACAGGTGAGGTATGAGTATCAGCACACACACGTTCTGTCCTACCTGTTCACTGATCTGTCCTCGCTCAGCCCTGTCACTGTGGAAACCAGACTCTCCTAAACTGGTTCTACTGGTCTGACCAGGTTTGATGTGGCTGCAGAGCTGAGTTCACCACGTGGTCTGGGGAAACACCTGAATGTCGTCAGCAGGTGATTTAAGGGTTCACAGGTGTGTCTCCTCTCTGTGCTGCCTCCTGGTGGCTGACAGCGTTTAGACACATTTCACAATACGACTAGCAGGAAGTAACTAAGTACATTTACTTAAGTACAGTTCTGACTTAAGTATGAGTGTTTTAGTTTTCTGCTTTCTGCTCTCGTTGCTTTACTACATTTCAGAGGTAAAAATACTACATGTATCTGACTACTACAGTAAAAACAGTAGAAGTAGATTCAGTTACTCAATAGTACTTGATTACATTTGGTAATCAGTTAGTTTGTAGTACTAGTATTACTGCAGTTAAACATTTATACCAAGTACTGTACAGTGGTACTGGTACTCCTTCAAATACAAATACTTCAATAACACGTTCTTCATGTAGCTTTCAGTACAGACGTGGACAAAATACTTGGTACCTTCTCTTAACTAAGGGAAACTCACCACGGTCCCTGAAATATCGTGAAACTGACAAAAGTAATAATAAATAAAATTTTACTAAAACTGAACTGATGAAAATGAGACATTTTAAACTGTGGTTCAACAGAAACATTTAAAAAACAAACTGATGAACTAAAATGATGAAAATGTTCCTTTAACTCAATATCATGTTTCACAACCTTTTGACCCGATCACTGGCATAAAGTGATTTCAGTAACGCTCAGTGAGACTTCTGCACCTGTCCACGGGTGTTCTGGTCCACAGGTGTTCTGGTCCACAGGTGTTCTGATCCACAGGTGTTTTGGTCCACAGGTGTTCTGATCCACTGCTCTGAGCAAACTGGTCCAGTTGTCTCAGGTTTGAACGGAACCTTCGACAGACTGCATGTTTCAGCTCTTTAACAGATGTTCAGTAGGATTTAGATCAGGGCTCATAGAGACCACATCAGAACAGAACACTGGACTGTTCTGATGAACAGAACACAGTGTTTCAGCTGTTTTGGGTCATTATCCTGTTGGAGGACCATGACCAAGCTTTCTGACACTAGGCAGCACATTTCTCTCCAGAATGTCTTGATAGTCTTGAGGTTTCACTGAACCTATACAGATTCAGACTCCCTGTGTCAGATGAAGCAAAGCAGAACCAGAACATAACTGAGCCTCCTCCATGGTTTACCGTCCTCAGTCATCTTCCATTAAATCCACTTCAGCTCAAACAGGGACTCTGATGGACCTTGACCTTGGAGTTCACCTCTGATCTATCTGGAAGTTGTTCTGGTTCTGTTCACATTACAGTCTCTTCAGTTTGTCACCAGTTTTCCTCTTGAGTCACGTCCAGGGAGGTTGGCTACAGTCCGTCCTGGACTACAGTCCGTCCTGGACTACAGTCCAGGTTGGCTACAGTCCGTCCTGGACTACAGTCCGTCCTGGACTACAGTCCTTCTTTAAACCTCTGAATAATATGTTCAGCTGTAGTCACAGGAACATCAAACTGATGGAGGTGGTCTAATGAACTTTACCTTTGACATGTTTATATGTTCTAATCTGTGTAATCGGGTTCTAATAGAACCTGATTCACTGAGACACAGACACTGAGATGTTGCATGAGTTTAATAAGAGCTTCACTAATCGGTGATTATAGATTACCCGCATCCTAATCAATAGATTACAATTAACTTTATCCTAATCAATAGATTATCGATTACCCACATCCTGATCAATAGATCATTAATAACCTATATCTTAATCATTAGGACTGGATCAGAACCATTCCAGATATTGCACAGTGCAGACACCTCGTCAAAATAAGAGTAGCTGAGTAAACAAAGTAAGTAGCGATGTTCCAACATTCAGAACCAAAGTCTTAGTGCAGAACATTCGTTTCATCATCACATTCGAAGACTTTTATTCCCAACGTTATGAGTCCACTTTCACCAGAACCAGAACCAAACTCTTCTTCTTCTACATCTTCTTCTGTTGTTCATTAGAGACACGATCGTCACATTTACAAGCTGCTGATTTTAAAACACCCTGAAAACAAACACGTGGATTATTCCTGATCCAGGAGACAAGCTCGGCTCCACCCACAGGCAGGTGGCCCCGCCCTCAGTCACCTGTACATGGTCCTAAAACATCATGTGTAGGGTTTAGAGTCTAAACCTGTTTGACAGCCTGTAGACGTTCTACAGCGACGGTTCTAACAGGAAGTGCTCCGGGACACTAGCGATGAGCTCGTGCGGCCCAGTGGCAACACACACCAGGAAGTACTGAAGGAGCAGTAATCCAGCTTCTGTTATACACCGGTGGTTAATCTCTGTGAGAACGATGGTGAAGGAAGCTTCACTCACTGCACAGAAGATGCATGAATCCTGCTAAATTAAATTATTTTTATTTACTCATTTGAAATATTAATACAGACATATTTTGTTTCCTCTTCCTCCAAAGAAATAACAGTAATTTAAAAATATATTTTATTACCAATTTTTAGACTGAATTCAATTTTGATGTGAATAACTGTGTGGGCGTGGCCACAGGGACCCATGGGGAGTACTGGTGGTCCGTCTGAAACTGATCACGCAGGTTCGTTATGAGGTTTGATTGTGTGAATGTGTTTAACTGCTTGTTGCTCTGCTGCGTAACTACAAGGGTCATTCTTTAAAGGCTGAGAGGACTTTCTTCATTCAAGAGCTTTAATTTGTGACCAAAGCCATCGACCCTGTTTGGGTCCCAACATGGATCTGCCAATGGGCCACACGAGCTCATCGCTCCCCCTGGTGTCCTGGAGCACTTCCTGTTTGTCTATTTGCAGCGTTTTCTCTTTGTACGTGATTTTTTATTTGTGTCATTTGTGATTTGCTGTGCGTTTCCCTTGTGTTTGTGTTTTCATATTTGCACGTGCTTTGTCTCTAGGGACCAGCGGACTGAACCAAGAACACCCCAGATTAAACTAAGACTAAAACCAATGTTTGGATCGAATACACAGAGACGGTTCTGTTAGAGAACAGGTTCTAAGAGCCAGGGCCCCCCCACACTAAACTAAAACTGATGTTTGGATCGAACACAGACAGAAAACACAAACACTAAGAGAAAGAACAAAACAAAGTAGAAACTCAGCTGCTGCAGAGACGGTCCAGTCTGGGCCAGTCCAGTCTGACCAGTTCAGTCCGCTCTCTCTGCTGAAGCTGAGGATTTGAGGGGAACAACGCCCCTGTGTCAGAGAAGAGGTAGAGCCACAGATGGGAATGCTGTTGTGTTCATTTAAACGCCTGGAGGACTGGGTGGGGGGAGTTTACCTCATTGGGAGTCCAGTAGGTGTCAGGAGGACCTTTAGTTTGGTTCTGATTGTTCCACGTCTCTGACTGACGCCGTTTATATATACATAAAACTAATTCTTAATAAAGTAACTAATTAATTTTAGAATCTGATTATGTATTTACAGAACCCACAGTCCTGGACTCAATAAGAACCAAGCCGCTGGTCTCAGTAGAGACCTGGAACAAACTGGATTCTGGCCCAGTGGTCCAGCCGTCTCACCTGAGACAAAGGTAAACTCCACCCATCTGCAGACCTGGGATCATGGAGCTACATGAAGATGTGACCGGTTCACATTTTGTCTTTTCAGATTCTGGTGCTGGTTCGTTTCACCATCAGAGCTGCTGCCTCCGTTAACTCCACCCGTCTGCCGCTGCATGCAGAGAGAAAAGAAGCGATCCCTCCCCCGTTCTGGTCACATCTGACTGATTGTCGCTTTCTGTGAAGCTGGAGATGAGACCCAGACTGCTCACTGCTGGGCCAGCAGGGCGCTCCTGTTGGCCTTCATCTTCTCCAGACGCTTGGAGAGGTGGTTGTTACTGGTCTCCAGCTCCTCGATCCGGTCCAGCGCCGAGCGCAGCTGCAGAGACACATTCAGTGACATTTTAAACAGTTGGTCTGATGCTGAACTTTAATAACAATCCTAAAATGTAAATGAATAATCCAGACGAACAGATTCTAAACTCTGCCCTGACCTCCCTCTGCAGCTTCCTGTTGTCCACCTTCAGCTTGTCTTCGGTCTGTTCAGCACTGTCCAGCGAGGACTTGCAGCGCGTCACCTGACCCTCCAGACGGATCACCTGCCACAGGTAAACACAGTGAAGAGGTGAAAAAGCGTCTCACAGCGAAGTGAGTCAGGGAGGAAGGTGTGTGGACTCACGTTCTGCTCCAGAGCTGTCACTTCCTGTTCGGACTTCACCAGCTTGAACTTGAGCTCACTGATTTGTCTGTTGGCGTCTCCTGAAGAGAAACCAGAAACCATCAGAGCAGCTTTACAGACCAGACTGGAGGTTTAAGATCCTCATCATGGGAACGTGAGGACGACTGAAAACAACACTCACTCTGCATCTCCAGGAGATCAGAGTCTATCCCGTTCCCCAGAGCGCCCCCCTCTGGGTTCTGGACTCCATCTGAGCCGTTCTGTCTCTGATCCAGCTGAGACTTCAACGACCGGACCTGCACAGAACCACAGAGACGTTAGCTTCAATAGATGGTAGTTAAACACAGGTGCACACGAAGCGTCGTCTCACCTGATCCTGTAAAGTCTCTCGTTCGTCAAACAGCTTCTTCAGCCTCAGCTCTGAAACAAGTAGAAACAATTTAATCAGCGTTCAGCTAAAACAGTCTGAGCTTCACTGGGTTTTTCTACAGAACCTTCAGCTTTAGAGGAAAACATCAGGGTTAATGTCCTGGTAATGGACCGTCTCTCTTTGTCCTTCAGTAGCTGAACGTTTAAACCACTGTGACAGTTTTATGTGATGTGATGTGGAAACAGCTTCTTCTGCTGCACGAAGTGTCCAAAACAAAAAAATCTGAACACATAACGGACCCGGACTGGAACTGAGGACCGGACTCCAGCTACAGTCGCTGGGATCATTCAGAAATTATATTTAACTAATTTCATCCTCTTATAATCCAAGTAGACGTCAACATGGTCCAGATGAACCAGGAGTGGAACCAACTGATCTCATGATTCTGTTGTTCCCATCTGTGAATATTATTGTTTGATCCATTTTATTGTTGTTCTGAGGGTCACAAAAGTCCAGAAAATAATCTGCAGATCATTTTTATATAAAGTCTTTAATAATGGTAACACACGTTCTCAGGTCCAACATGTGCAGTAAATTAGAAACAGAAAATAATAAGTTATAAAATTATAATAAATGAAATGTAATCATTAACGCAGCAGAATGAAAAAATTATAAAATAATAAAAATTGTACATTAAAATATTTTTCATAAATACATATATTTTCCAAAAGTATTTTACATAAAATAAAAAACTCAATCCCAAAATAAATCAAATAAAACTGAATAAATAAATGATGTTAGCCCCGCCTCACTGTGAAGGTCTGATTCAGATGTTTAATAACAACACAGATTCGTCTTAAATCACATCATTAAACACTTTTACTGATCCATCGTCAAATGTCACTGATGAACCTACGACGTCTTACAGTCAGATCTGTGTTTGTGCTTCCTGCTGTTCGGACCGAACCCTTTCAGACGTTTCCCTCCGCTGGACTCTGGACTGACTTTTACTCCCCCGGCCTCCGTCTCTGACTGATGCTGTGCAGACTCTGGTCCTGCTGACCGCTGGACCCGATCATCCTCGGTGGTCGTTCTTGCTCGTGACACCTCTGGACTGACCACAGCGCCGGTGAATTCTACAAACCTCTGGACCTCCGGATCCACTTCAGAGTTTGTCACTAGTGTTTGGAATTGTGAGAGTTGAGTCTCGCCAACAGGAACAACAAAGCCTTGAATCCTACACACTCCTTGTTGGTTCGTCGCTGCCTGATCCTCGACGATGCTGATCACCAGACCCTGATCCAACCCAGACTCTGCTGGTTCAGAGGAGTCAGAGTCGTAGCAGCTCGTCACCTTTGGTTCACGCACTTGTTGCTCTTCTTCAGGCTTCTTTGCAGCTGACACACTGAAATGTGTTTTTGGTCTTGTTGAAGGTCCAGTCTGATCCACCCGGGTCGGACCCCCTGATACGTCTCTAAAAGGTCCGGTGGATCCTCTGTCCACGTGGTCTGGAGGATTTGACGCGTTTCCTGCAGCATTCTTCAGTTTATCTTCCAACTCTACAATCCACCGACTCACAGGACCCGGCATTAACGGAACCATTCTCGAGATTCTGGTCACGATACGATACTCAACAAAACCTCTGAGCACGCTTTGTCCCAGGTGACACAAGACAGGGTGAGACAACACGTCACTGGGGACAAACGGCAGCATCATTAAGGACGTTGATGTTTTAGATTCTGGAGGTTCAGAGGAACCTTGTCTGACTGGGTCATGGATCCTCAGGTGCTTCCGCTCCTCACCTGGACCACGGTTTGGCAGGTACGTGTGAGCGGCAGCTCCTGGCCTCCTTCGCACTGACTGGGATCTGGTTTCTTCACTTCTACACAGACTCCTGGTTGGATCCAAATCACTTTGTTCATTTCTTCCTGCGTCTTTTTCTGTTTTTCTACCGTGAAGTTCATGAGGTTTGATTTGTTCTGGGCTGGAGACGACGCTCAGTGACTGGAGATGTTTAGAAGTCCTGCAGCGGACGTCCTCTGGCTCTCGGACTCGTCCTAAAAGACCATGATTGGAGGACGAAGCAGAGTCGACTGGTTAGAGATGTAAAAACACGAAAACAAGAAGAAACTTCAGAGAAGTTGGAGCAGAGAGGATTTAAGGAGGTCAGAGGATGACGATGTTATAACGTAGAAGAGACGCTGAGCTGATCGACGCTTGCGAGAGACGGGCAAAGCAGCAGCGACATCAGCAGCAGGAGTTTGTTAAGTCAGACGTGAACATGACGACACACACGTGTTAACGAGACGTGTTAACATGAAGAATGAAAAATTTAAAGGTAGGAGTTAGAACAAAAGTGGATTTACCTTCTGAGAGTTTACCTGAAAACTGCTTTAGACTAAAAACATCTTGATTAGTAACTTAAACAGACTGTTTCTTATCTGGATTAGCATCTGGTTATTTAAACTGTCTTATTCTCACTGAACCAGTTTAAACACTGTGTCTAAACACAGTCTGTTTTAAAATGATAGTTTTAGTGTCTGATAAGTAACTTTTTATTCCTGAATTTCTATTGTTAATATTTGTGTTTGAAACCTTCTTCCGTCAGTGTCAGGCTCAATTCATTCATACCCAGGACGCTTTCTCTGCCGCCATGAGACGACTCCTGAGCCAATCGGGAGGCAGAGTCTGTGGTGATGTCATTCTCAGCCTCATCCTGTCCTGCGTCCCCATTGGTGGAGATTTCAGGTGAGATGACGACACCGTGAGTCTGTTCAGGAGAAAATGATCAGATCATTAACGAGCAGATAAATATTATATAAAGTGTCGTCTCAATAAGTGAAGTTTATAGAAGCAGATTTAGAAGATTCAGTGACGTCACACAGGTGCTGACTGACTGGTGACGTCACACAGGTGCTGACTGACTGGTGACGTCACACAGGTGCTGACTGGTGACGTCACACAGGTGCTGACTGGTGACGTCACACAGGTGCTGACTGGTGACGTCACACAGGTGCTGACTGGTGACGTCACACAGGTGCTGACTGACTGGTGACGTCACACAGGTGCTGACTGGTGACGTCACACAGGTGCTGACTGGTGACGTCACACAGGTATTGACTTACTGGTGACGTCACACAGGTGCTGACTGGTGACGTCACACAGGTGCTGACTGACTGCTGACGTCACACAGGTGCTGACTGACTGATGACGTCACACAGGTGCTGACTGACTGATGACGTCACACAGGTGCTGACTGATGACGTCACACAGGTGCTGACTGATGACGTCACACAGGTGCTGACTGACTGGTGACGTCACACAGGTGCTGACTGACTGGTGACGTCACACAGGTAGAGGCAGTGGCCTCAGGTGTTCCCGCTCTGAATACCTTCAGTAAACTTCGGAGTTGGACCGCCTCGTCCCCGAGTCTGTCCCGTTCGATCCGAACGATGTCGGAGATTTCTCTCTGCCTCTCTAATGCCTGCCGAGGAGGCAGAGACGGAAGGGAGGAAGAAAAGGGAGGAAGGAAGGAAGCAAGGAAGGAAGGAAGGAAGGAAGCAGAGTTAGTGGAGTTAAACAGAAACTCTGATCTACTGAAGCTGCAGGTTTGGTGACATCTACCGAGATCTTCTTCTCCTTCCACTGCAGAGCCTCCTGCAGGTCAGAGATCTCCTGACGGTAGCTGCTGCTCCTCACCCGCAGGTCAGACACCTCCTGAGGAGGTGAGGACAGGAGACAAGGAGGGAAGGAAAGGACAGAAGGAAGCAGAGCAGCTAACGGAGTGAGTGTGAGCTGTTAGTGTTTAGCGTCTGGTGTTAAAGCCGCAGGAGGCGTTCACTGACCGTCAGCAGCTCCTCCGTCTGCCTCAGCGTCTCTCTCATGTCTTTGAACTGGAACTGAAGGACAGAATGAGCCTGACGTTCTCGCTCCAGCTCCTGAGACAGACGGACACAAGACCAGAGTTCAAGGGTGGATTTACACAGTGACACAACATTTTAACGTTTTAAATGGGCAGTGTGACCTCTGACCTTGCTTCTGTCGTCATGCTGCCGTCGCGCCTCCCACAGCTGCTCCTCCATGTCGCTCAGCTCCTCTCTCAGAGTCTCCACCTGATAAATCAGAGTCAGCTTCTCGTTGTGCAGCTGCGCGTTAGAGACCATGGCTTTACGGTACTTCTCCTCTGCCTCCGCCAGGGAGTCCTGGAGAATTAGTAACGAAAATGTTTTAGTTTGCTGTGTAAACAGTGAATTATGAAGGCAGAAGATGCTGCAGCGTGAACCTTGATTTCTCTGATTGACGCCTCGGTTTCCACGGAGAACGACGTGTCACAGCTTCCTCTGCGAGACGAAGCTCCGCCCAGAGAAGCGAGAGTAGCAGCGGACAGTGTGGACGCCGTCCTGGAGCCCTGAGGAAGAGGAGCAACATCTTCATCATCACATGAAACAGATCAAAGTAACGAGAAAATATTATTCAACTAAATGAACTAAATAAAAAATACGGTTTAACAGAAATTTTCTGATACATAATCATTTTTGAAACAGCACAAAGTTACGATTTATTTAACCAAAGTACAAAAATTCCAAACTACGTAATTATCTGTGAAAAAAACTGAAATATACAGGCTTTCACAGCCTGAAGGTGAAAAAAAACATTTTTAAACAAAATTTAAAAAAAATTACCAAATAAAAACAAAATTAAATGGATCATATTACAGAATTAATTCCACTCAACAAATGTCTCTGATCCACCTTAAAAATTAAATTAAATGAAGTAGTTCAGAAACAGTACATTACACAACATAACACTGAACTTAAACTGTGGTTGTAATATTTGATTACTGAAGAACAAAAATGATTCCCACTCACTTTATCCAGGAAGTCCCTGTCCATCCTGTCCTCCACCTGCAGATACAGACACACACCTTAATGACTGAGAAGAGCTTCTCAGGTTAAAATGAACGATCAGACTCAGGCGGAGCCACAATCACAGTAGGAAAAGGACCAGAGAGCAGAAGGGCCGACGGTCACTCAGTGACCCAGAGAGTGGAGCTCACCACGGGGCTTGCACGAGCTGAACTGGCCCTGGAGGAGGCTCGAGAGCTGGAGCCCAGAAACCCACTGTAGTCTGAAGGCTGGGGAGGAAGGAAGGAGGAGGAGGAAGGAGGCGGCATAGAAAGATAAGAGGAGGAAAAAGTAAAGACGGAAGCAGCTGTTAGTTATTAGTTTAACAGGATGATTTGATCAGCTTCATTGATTATTAATCATTTCGTCTCCACTGTGTCCTGATGTGACATTCACACACCAGACTTCATTCAAAAAACACTGCGTTTAACAACAGTGACACAGACAACAAACACACTGTTGTTACTGCTTCAGTAAAAGTATCACGTAAACATGTGGAAAGGTTCATTTAAATACAGAACAGAATAGAAAATGTCTTTATCTTAGAGCAGGAGCAGAACTGACAGGCTCAGATGTTATTGATTACTGATCATCCCTCTGACCTTTGACCTGTGTGACTGTGTGACGCTGTAAGAGTGAGACTCACCCTGAGGCTGCCTCGACTCCCCACTGACATCCTCTCCTCATCATCTGAGATCTGCAAACACAAGCACAGAGTGTCAGACCAGGTCCACCGAGCTGATCCAGATCCTGGATCAGGAGGGGTTCTGTAGAGGCATCACTGGCCGATGATTTATGGACAGTCTAAGTTCTGAATCTCTGGGTTTTGGACCGTGTCTGTCCAGTAGGCAGCAGGTGATGAGATCCTCTGATTCTGACATTAAAAGCTAAAAGACTTCCTGCTTCTTTTTTTACAGAACAAAAACAAAAATCATAATAAAGTTTCAGACTTTTTAACATGTTTTTAAGTTGTTTAAACAGCTGCTGATTTTCTGAGACTCAGCTTTAAGGCAACATGTGACCAGAAAAAACTGAAGAGAACCAGAGCAGAAACAGAAAAACAGATGATAGAGGAAGAGATACAGACCGAAGTGTGTCTCCGTGAGTGGCGAGAATACCTCTCACTGTCCTCCTGAAAGGCCACAAGGAAGAAACAGAAGAAGAAGAGTCAGCTGATACTGAACACAGAGAAAAGCTCCTGTCAGACAGAGAGCAGGGACTCAACAAACAGTCTCCTGTCAGACAGAGAGCAGGGACTAAACACACAGTCTCCTGTCAGACAGAGAGCAGGGACTCAACAAACACTCTTCCGTCAGAGAACAGGGACTAAACCTGTCAGACATGCACAGGGGATTAGGCGCCCACATACTAAATGTTCATGCAGAAACAAAAATGTGAAAAATATGAATGAGGTTTGGTCTGTTTTACCTTCACAACAAAATGCCACCAAATAATGAAAAATAAAACGACAGATATTAAAAATCATATAATTAAAACAATAACATAAATGAGCAGGAGGTAGAAACTGAATAATAATAATAATAATAATAATAATAATAATGAAAACTGGTGATGGCTCAGACGCTGCAGTAATCTGATTACAGACGATCATCTGTCAGACGTGGATTAAAGTCGCTGTTAATCCTTGGTCCGTCTGAGCACGTGCACAACAACAACAACAACATGACGACCCATGAAAACCTGACAACTCCTCTGCTTCAGTCCCAGTAGGAAACACTGGTTTGACCCCTGACCTCTAACTGCTGAGGAAGCTGCGTTTTATTTTAGTATATCCTGTTTATATTATGTACCTATATTACATAAAGTAATCACATTACAGTGTAATCCTTTGGGAGATACAAGGTTTTCATGTGATCTTCATCACTGGTGCAGGAGGAAGAGGAGGAAGAGACATTCCTACCATCCACTGCTCAATGTGACCCCACTTATTATCCAGACCATAATACTTCTGCGGAGGAGGAGGAGGAGGAGGACGAAGAGGAGGAGGAAGATTAAAACTCTTTAAAACGCTTTAAACATTAAAAACATGACATTCTACTTCTGCGTTTGTTTTATTCATCCTGCTGCAGCAAGTAGGTGGAGCTTGCACCTGTCACAGCGAGCCCCCCCCTGCTGGTGCTGCCAGAGGAGTAAAACAAACACACTAAGGAGTCAGGCAGGCGTACCTTATGACTGTGAAACAGCTACAGGAGGCGGGAGGAGACACAAGAGGAGAGACACAGAGGTCAGAGGTCAGACTAACAGGAAGTAGAATCAACCAGAGGTCAGAAAAACAGGAAGTAGAATCAACCAGAGGTCAGAAAAACAGGAAATAGAATCAACCAGAGGTCAGAGGTCAGATCAACAGGAAGTAAAGAGAACAGACAGTTGCTAACTTCCTGTGAGGTTGATGCAGAGAAAATTTAACTAAAATTATTCATGAATCACGTCACAGTCGTCATGATCTGATACAAACTGCGATTGGTCACAGTGAGGAGAGAAACAGGAATTAAACTGTTACTACTACTACTACTGAACCTGAAATATTATATAAATATTTTCTGTGACTAAAGAGGAAACGTTTCTGTGACCAGGAACTGATCTGATCAGGTGAGAGCCAGGTGTTTCCCATCATGCTCTGGGGCTTGGCAGCCGCTTTATTGTCAGGAGATACGCGTGAAAACTACCCAGCATGCACTGCTGCATATCAACAGGAAGTGAAACCAGCAGGAGGTCAGAGCTGCTTGTTGATCAGACCAATCAGATCAGCTGATACTCACCTGTCTGCTGCAGGTAAACGTTTCATCAGAGTTAAAGTCGTCATCAGAGTAAACTGAGTGCGACTGATCATTAACTGATGTTCACAGTGAGGAGAAAAACACCACAGCAGAAGAAGAAGAGAGTCTGTTTCATGAGAAGTGAGAAGTTCTTCATCTGTGGTGTGTTTAAGTGCATAGAAAGTTTTTAAAGATTAAAACCAGATCAGCTTCATGTTTCCTGTGGTTTAATGTTTCAGATAAACAGCTGATCTGGTTTTAATCATTTATCATCTGCAGCTGCTCAGATTTTTAACACGTTCACAACTGTGAGGGCTGGAGAGTTCACTGACGTCACACTAAAACACACTAAAACACACACACACACACACAGTCAGTGGTTAAAGGTGATTCAGTTACTGTCACATTATTATTTTATTTAACATCTGGACAGAAGAAGCTATGACTGGTTTAAAGTAAACCTAAGTTACTGACCTCATTACCAGTGTAATCAGTTACTATATAATAAAGTTACTAACCTATTACCAGTGTAATCAGTTACTATATAATAAAGTTACTAACCTATTACCAGTGTAATCAGTTACTATATAATAATGTTACTAACCTATTACCAGTGTAATCAGTTACTATATAATAAAGTTACTAACCTATTACCAGTGTAATCAGTTACTCACATGTGGATAGCTCCAGCTGAACATGAGGAGGTCCTGACTGTGACCGATGATCTACCTGCTGACTCGCTCTGACCTTTGACCCTCACAGG
>OMLM01018830.1:0-14215 GCA_900302695.1 Helostoma temminkii | reverse complement strand
GGATTTCTCTCTGTTCTTGTCTTGTTAGATCTCAGTGCTGCTTTTGACACTATAGATCACAATATTTTATTACACAGACTGGAACATGTCATTGGGATTAAAGGAACAGCACTAGGTTGGTTTAAATCTTATCTGTCAGATAGGTTCCAGTTTGCTCATGTTAATGATGAGTCTTCCATGCAGACAAAAGTTAGTTACGGAGTCCCACAGGGTTCTGTGCTTGGACCAATACTTTTCACTTTATACATGTCTCCCCTAGGCAGTATTATTAGGAAACATTCTATAAACTTCCATTGCTATGCGGATGACACTCAGCTATATTTAGCTATTAAACCAAATGAAACAAATTAATTAGTCAAACTTCAAGAATGTTTAAAAGACATAAAGGCCTGGATGTCCTGCAATTTTCTACTTCTTAATTCAGACAGACAGAGGTTATTCTATTTGGGCCCAAAAACCTCAGGGATACGATGTCTCTTGATGTTTCTGCCGTTAAAGGAGAGTTTTTTCTCTTCACTGTCTCCTGGTGCTGCTCATTTGACTTGATGTCTTCATGAATCCACATCATTTGAACTCTTTTAAACACTGTGTTTCATTAATAAAACAAACACACACGTCACCATCAGCATATACAACATATTCCTTTATTATTGTTACTGATAAATTTGTCAGTTTCCCATTTTGAAAATAAAAACATGGAAAAAAACAACATCTGTATGTACTTTATGTACAGCCACATTAGCTTCTGTAATCTCTCTTTAATAATTTACACATTAAAGGACGACACAATAATTTACAGGCAAACTGGACCCAATGACGTTTCACTCGGGTTCAGATGTGTTTGGCCACTGAAGACGAGAAAATTAAACAATAGTTTCTGAGCTGCCTCAGCTGTGGGCTAGTGTCACTGTTATAATGAAATATATTTGTGAGAAGATGAGGAAGTGAAGGCTTTAAATTAAATAAAAAGTTAATGGAGTCTGGTGTATTTACTGATTCTGGCTCCAATAATAATAATTTAGCAACGTATAGAAAGAAAATCTTACTTTTCTTACAGTTAAACTCCCAAACTGTAACTTCACTATGAGATGTAGCAGTGAGGAGAAGCTCAACCTGACAAGTTTGCTTGTGTCACTTAAAGCTCCAGTGTGATTCTGTCTGATAAAACATGAATGGCAGAAAAAACTGTAAATATTGTTCCTAATGTAATTATTGTGTTGCTTTAAGGCAGGAAGGAGATACTGGAGATACAGATGGTTAATTTCCAGACTAGCAGCTGGAGAAGATCCGGTTTGTTATAAGGTGTTTGACACGATGAACGAAGACTCAGTGGACTAGTCTCTGCTTTGTCTTTCTGTCCATCCATGATTAAATGATGCTTCTGCAAAAACACACCATCATGAGCCACGCACAAAACCAGACTCCATTCATTTTCTACATAATTTTACAGGCTTTAAACTGCAGCTATTAACTTACACAAATAATGTTTGATCCTTCTGCTCAAGCAGAAATAGATAAATGATGTTTGTCTTTCAGTTCCCTAAGTACACCCTCTACACCAGGTTAATAAATATATCTGCTTTAAATACTTAAAAACTGTACACATATACGCTTCCCTTTTTACACACAGAAGCACAAACTCATTTCCAACCATTTGGTGAAAAGCAGAAATAAAAAGTGTTGAAGTGGTGAAGTAATGTATACAAACGTCTACTAACACCAGCAGAAACCGCTAACCCCCACCCAGGAATTAACGTCACCTTTCAAGTAAAACGGAGAATAAAAAAAGCTGATCTACCTGTGTCTTACAAGTCTGTCACCAAACACAAAGAGTCATTTAAAAAACTAGTAACTGCTCCAGATAATTACACAAAATACAATATTTCCAGGCAGTCAGCATAGAAAGCATGTACAAATCTACAGGGGTGTGTAGTTTGTGGAAACAACAAGACTGTTATTCTACAACAAGACGAGCTAATTAGCATTAGCAACAACATCTGTCAGCTTTAGTAGGAAGCATGTCGTCTTCTCGTTTTAAAGTTTTGGCTTTAATTTGTCTTTGTCTCAGAATAAAAACGCTGCAGTGTCAACCATGAATACAAAACAAAAGCAGCTTCAAATCGATGCCGAACAAAACGACTAAATCTCAAGAGTCGATAAAAATGTTTTACAACCTTGTGAAGGAAAAAAAAAAAAACAACCAAGCCAAAGATGAAACCTGAAATGTTCTAGATTAGTTTGTTTTTCGTGGACAGTTCAGGACACAACCAACTGGGGAAGATAATCCACTACAAACCATGTAGCCACGTTCTGTGTGGACGTTTGTGCCTCTGTGGTGATGTTTGCTTGTTTAGTGTCTCATTGACCAACTGACCTGAGGCTGTTCAGTCCAGCCACCCCTTCATACCTACAGCTACCAAAGTGTCTCATCACAGCAGATGTTGCTGCAGAATATTAGTCATGTGTCCCAGCCCTGCTGTCTGCAGACACTGGAGGCCTTCGTTTAGAGACAAGTTCACCAAACAGCAGCTGCTCTGAGAGGCTGATCGACCGAGGTCTGTTTGAGTTTTTACATTTGCAGGTAAAGTTTGTCTGTGAGGTTCTGCACAGAATCTGTGCCGACATCTTCTGGGATTTCCTGTGTGGACCGACCAGACTGTGACCACCTCCAGTGTACCACAGATTTTAACAGCACGTCCATCTTTGCTTCTCTTCTTGTAAAACTGTCACAAACCATTTTCTAATAATTTTATCATGTTTAACACAGGAGATCTTCTTCTTCAGCTCAGTGTTTCACACAGAACTGGCTGCAGTGTGGAAAGAGGAGTGTACACATGAGGGGCAGTGGGAACCTTGAACAGGACTGGAGGGCTGAGACACACCGAGCAGATGGTCAGTTTCTACATCGCAGGTTCTGGTCAGAACACAGTTCTACCTGTTGAATCAGCGCGGCCACTCAGTGAGAGCGAGCAGTCTGATTGGCTTCCTGAGCAGCAGTCACAGCTTCTGATGAGACGTATTGTTGATTAACAGTAGCTATAAACCAACAGTTCTGCTTTGTGTCTCTGCAGTTCTGTCTTCTTCTGCTACAGACTGCTGCCACCTGCTGGTACTCAGAGTTAAGTGTACTAATGTGTACTAATACCTCTAAATACTGCAAACACGAATAAATCAGTTAAAACGTTTTACTGTTTAAAACCGTCTCATTTTGAAATGAAATTCTTTATGAGCCACAGACACGTCTTGTCCCTACCAGGTCTGTGTCCTGAGCAAAACTCTGGACCAGCTCAGGGTTGTGACCTTTGACCTTTTAAGCTCTGCCTTGTGACCGACCGCCCTCCAAAAAACAGACTAATCCCACTTATCGTTTTCAGGCACAAGTTCAAATAGTTTTAGGGCAAGAAATAAATTTAAAAGCAAAAATCCACCAGAACCAGAACCTGAATCACAGGTTTGTTGAACCGGCTGCTGCCACATCTTCTAATTCTCTAAAAGAAGTAACGCTTTGCAGGAAAAAGGCACATTATCATGACGACACCAACAGACGCAGCGTTACCGGAGTGTGGAGCTGTAACGTTAACCTGCTGAAGAAAAAGAAAAGAAAAAAGACGCCAGCTTCAGGAAAATCTACACAGGGTTTCGTTTGTATTTGCTTTCATTCAAGGTTTGTTTGTTTTGAGACCCGGGCCAGCCCGAGTCCTGGACTGGGGCGGGGACGTGTTGTCGTGAAGTGAAAACAGACGTTTCTTCTCCACTCGTCCTCAGGGCTCCACAGTCAGCTGAGCGTCTGTTTCAGGTCATACGAAGACCTTGGCGAGCGCGTCGGCCCCAGCGCTGCCGATGTAGCACTTGGTGGGGTGGAACGCCACGTCGTGGATCGACTCCTCGAACTTCTTGCGGTGGGCGGTGAACTCCTGGATGCACGTTTTGCTCTCCATGTTCCACAGACGGATGGAGCAGTCGTGACCTGAGACAGAGACAGAAAAGTGAACCTGCTGCTCACAGGTGGTAAAACAATGTCACGTTAGGATCTACAGGGAGGCAGCAGGGACGACTGTCCTCATTCCTCCAGATGTTTGGACAATATGTCCAGATGAGACAAAGAAAGTCAGTGACTGTAAGTAACTTCTCACTGCTCAGAATCTAAAAGCTTGTGTAACATCGTTTTATTACGTGTTTTCATGTTGGATTTAACTTGAACCTGAGCTGGATCTGAACAAAACATGATTAGATAAATACAGTTAAAATGTTCTGTAGCAGCTGTGGTACTGTTCGCTCTGCTGAAACCAGAGTAGTGTAGATGGAAACGTACTTCCTGACATGAGGTACAGTCCGTTTGGATCCACAGCGAGACTGGTCACAGAGTCCAGGTGGGCGACCATGGAGTGGATCAGTTTACCTTCAGACACAGTTACTTTGTTAGTGCATTACAATATCAGTACATTTACTTTAGTACAGTTTTCTGCTACTACACACTTTACATTTATTGTACTTTTACTCCACTACATTTATTTGATTACTACCAGTTGTACTACTCAGCAGTATGTAAAGTACTTCAAACCATCCTGACCAGCAGATCTTTTACTGTTGTTATACACTGTAATACTGTTAGTACTTCACTTTTACTGCACTACATGATCTGAGTACTTCATGAGCAGTGCTGCTGTATTAGTGGTACTTTATGTAAATTAACAGCAGCTACAGTGACATTTAACCATGAATAATAATAACCTATTACTCTGAATACTTCTGGTACTTCGTGTAACAGAGTATTTGTACTTAATGAACTGTGACTAATAAACGGGCTGATGTGGAGTGCGAACCTGTGTTATTGTCGAAGAACTGGATGTGCCGGTCCTCCTGGGCCGTGATGGTGATCGGCAGCGTGGGATGACTCAGAACTCTGTTGATCTTGCAGGGAGCTTCTGTGCGGAGGCGGAGGGAGGAAGGACATTAGCTTTTAATACCTGCAGCGTTCGGGCGTCGGTTCAGACGGTAGGTGCTGCATGAGAACAGTTCCTGTGACAACTAATTTCTACAAATTTCATTACGGATCAAACCAACGATCGGTCTCTCCTGCCAACGTGTGTAAAAAATTTTCTTTTCAGATATTCGTGACTTTTCTTCTGATTTTTGCTGAGTCATTTTTTTTCTTCAGGACATTTAAATAACATTAACATTAAAACATTTAAAAACAGAAAACAGTAAATCAGCAGATTTCTGCATCAGGCTATTAAAGGAAAAATCCTGAAATATTTATATAATTTGATGAATGAAGCCATATTATCGACATATATAAGAAACACTTGGGTCTGTGCTCTGATTTACCTGGCGGTCCGGCGGACTCCAGCTTCAGAACCAACTGCTGCGTCTCCATGTTGAAGAGTCCGATGTGTCCGGTGGTGAAGGACGTGACCATGTGGGCCGGCTCGCTGCTCACCAGGTCCACGGAGGTCGGCACCCCCAGCTCTGTGCAGACACAGGGAACACGTGATGAATTATGATGTTTTTTGAAGCTTTGACTCCATCCTGCTCATGCAGCATCACATTTTCAGTGCGACTGCGACACATCTAGTGACGTTAGAATCCATGAACACGTCTGTGCAGGTTTTTAAATCCCACAGACGAGTTTTCACCTCCTCTCTCGTTGAACACGGCGAGACACGGCGAGGTGTCTGCGGCGTTCCACAGCCGGACCGTCCCGTCAGCCGAGCATGAGAGGAGGCGGTGATGAGCCGAGCTGTAGACCAGACCCCACACTGAGTCCGTGTGGCCGCACAGCGCCCCCCGCAGGACTGAGGGCTCTGCAGTCGGAGAGGGAAGAGAGCGATGTAACTTCTGACATTTTCCTTTTTTAAAATGATAAATGCAAATCTAAAGCATAAAATCCATCCAGTGACAGTACCATAAGAGTCGTACGGGTCGATGTTGGGGTTGGGGGTGTTCCAGCTCTGAATGGTGCCGTCCACCCCCCCACTGAAGCACTGCTCCCCGCTGGAGCTCATGGTGACGCACAGCACGGCGCCGCTGCAGGACGGACACAACATTGTTATTCAATCATTTATCGGCTTATAATCAACTTTTCAGAATTCATCTCAGGCAGCATCAAACACTCCAGCTGCTGTCTCACCTGTGGGCCCTGAATGTGTAGATGGGCTCCACGTCTAAAGCAGCACATCTGGAACAGATATCACAGTGGAGTTTGTATTTACTTTTTACTAAAAAAGTCTGAGAACAAATTATAAAACTTATATTTTGATGTAAACCTGGAAATATTTAGAAAGGACAGGTAAAATAATATTTCTTAAAAATAAACATCCATCTCTAATATTCATCCCCTCCAGTTTTATGCCTCACTTCTTGGCAGGCGCAGTCTTCTGGAGGTTCCACAGTTTCAGGGTGTGGTCCTCGGAGGCGGTGACCAGGACCGGCTCCACCGGGTGGAAGGCCAGGCTGCGCACAGAGTCAAAGTGGCTCCGCAAGGTGAACTTGGGGTTCCAGGTTTTCCTCAGAGCGTCTTGGTTACTGGCGATCTGAAGGAGGGAGAGTCCTCGGTCAGTTTTCTGACAGGTTATGACTCACCCGGTGACTCTAAAACTGAATCACACATTTAATCACTGCCGGTCTCCACATTAAGATACGGAGCAGATCTATAAAAGTTAAGTGTAGCTTTAATGAGCCCACACTGATGCTTAAAGACACTTTTCTTTATATTAGAAACAGTTGTAGCTGCACAGACAGGCCTGTGGATGCAGCGTGGCTCAGTTCAGGCAGCAGCAGAAACTCTTTAGAATAAAACTGCACAGTCGGACCTGAGCTGGAAAAAACTAAAAAAAGCTTTAAAGGAAATTCAAAAAACTAAAACAGGAAAAGATAAAACCAAACAGTCGTACTGTTTTTCTTCCAGCTTTCACTGACTTTTAAAACTCTGCCACACATTAGTGAGCCGCTGGTCCATTCCTGGTTCTCCAGGCCTCTCAGAACAAGGGTTTCCTGGATGTGTTCTGCTTGTGGTGACAGAGCAGTTTCTGCTCTGCTTCTAGTTTATGGTTCCGTCTCCTTCTGGAGGTTTGATCAACAAACTCTGCTGAATTTACTGAATTTGACATTTTATTAATGTTTGTCTTGTAAACGCTGCAGTTAATTGTAAACATCATAATGTTAACGTAATAATAGAACTGACTGTACTGTCACAAAGTTCAGTGTGATGCTTCACAGTTCAAGAATGGTCTTTAAAAGACTTAGAATTAAAAAACTGCATAAATCCCTAGAACACTGCTGGTTTTCAAAAGGTCTTTATAAATAAAGTTTTACTTCACGACCTGAGGAGTCTGATCTGAAACAGTCTGTACAGTCATTTCTGCCTGAAATCCGGCACCAACCACTAAAATAGCGGCTTCACTCACGTCGTAGGCCAGACTGTCGGCCTCGTTGGCGACGGTCAGCCCGGCCAGTTCACCCAGTCCGAGCTCGTTAGAAACTGCCTCGTCCACTCTGCCCAGGATGAACGACTTCCCAGTCGACGGCAGGAAGGTCATGGCCTCTGAAGGGACGACGCAGAAACTGTGTTTAAACCTTTCATCACTGTGCAGTCACTGACGGTGGTGTAGAACAGGATCTGATTAGGGGACAGCCTACCGTCATCTGGGCGTCCCACTTCATGTTCATTGAGTCTGGGCACGCTGGGCCGGGAGGGGGGTGTCACAGGGGGCTGCATGGAGGGAATGTCCTCAGCGTCCCGCAGGTTCGCCAGCATGTCCTGCAGCTTGGACCTGTTTGGTCCTGGAGGAAGAGGAGGAGGAGGAAGCAGAAATCAGAGGAGGAGGCAGAAGAAAAGGATCTTACTGTAATAAGACATTAGCAGGGTGAAGGCAGTCCAGAGGTGTTTACACTGTTAATGAGGATGGAGATAAACCAGCAGAGGACTGTGATCTGAGGATCCAACTGAGGAGGTGAAGGAAACTAAGAAAACACAGAAATAAGAAGAAAACTACAGAAAAGAAACAGATGAAATGAAGCAGCTGCTGTTTGGTGAACGAAGGATTTCATCAACAAAAAGACACAAGGACACAAACAGAAAGAGGACACACAGGCCTGGTACTGGACTTACTCTTCACCCCCTTCTTGCCCTTCCGCTCCTTCCTGTACTGCTCCTTCAGCTGGGCTATCAGACCCTGGTCCACGTCCCAGGACATTTCACCCAGAGGAGACTGCTCTTCCTTGTCTGCAGGTCAGCAAGAGGAGGAGGAGGAGGAGGAGGAGGAGGAGGAAGAGGAGGAGAAAGGTGGACAGAAATCTGCAGTGAGTGTCTGGATCCTGTACAGTGCATGTGATAAACCTCCTGAGGTGGTTCTGGGTCTCTGGGTTTATTCATGAGGCTTTGGGAACGCAGACACTATGAGCATCAAAGAACATGTACAACTGCAGTGAAGTGTTTCTGGAGTCACATTCTGTCATTCATCAGGTGATAAAACTCTTTTTGATCCTGCTCCTCTAACATCTGCATCAAATAGAAAACACAGTGATTCTCATTAAGTGAGATTCAGGTGTTGTTTTACTGCGTCACCTGATGGTGCTGGTGCAGCCGGGTCCAGGTCTAGAACTGGGTCTGAGGACTGAAGCAGTGAAAACTACAGACACTAAATCTTTTAGCTCAGTTTCAGTTCAGGCTGATTAGTTCCCAGCTTTTCTACTGAAATCAAATCTGCAGGGAGGAAGTCTGCTGTTATAAAGTGAGCTGAAAAGAAATAATGGAATCATCGTGCTTCTGTAGCTCAGGGTGGCAGCGAGTTTGGTGGAGGAGGTGGCGTGGGCTCAAGAAGAAAGGAGTCAGAAATGACAAATGTGTTTCATAACGGAGCGGCATGCAGCCGAACACAGAGCCCGTTTCAACAGTGTGACCAGATAAAGTCCACCGCTGAAAATCCTGCTTCTGAAACGAGGGAAACCTACAAATTAAAGCTAAATGATTCCTCTCTAGTCACAGCCGAGCGCAGCGTGGTGAGAGCTGCAGCGCTGAGTCAGCACTACATGACAGTGAAGTGTGGAATCACGAACTGCGTGGGGATGCTGACACTGAATGTGTTGCTAAGTAACAGGAGAAAAGGGGCAAGTTTGAAAGCTTCAAACGCTAAATATACCATGAAGTCAAAGAATGTCACTCTCAGAAACGTCTGTCTGGGAAAGATGAATCATCTGAATGGTGTCCTCTTGTCTTACCCCAGTCTGCGCTGTCCTCTCCACTCCTGGACTCAGGAGATCCGTCCACCTCGTCTGGACTCCCCAGGAAGTCAAAACCCTTCAGGGCCTCCTCTGTGTCGGGGTCATCGCTGAGGTCGGAGGTTGTGGAAGACGGGGTGGACGACTGTTTCTTCCTCATCATCTGTTAACAGTTACACAGTGAGAAACTATTCAAAGTTTGGCTCAGACACGAATCGTCCTGTGTAAAGGTGACTGCAGGTGGTGGACGGATTCTGACCCAAACACAAAAACACTCGGTCCAGTTTGGTCTGCAGCAGTTTATCATGGATTTATATCAAACACAGCAACAGTCTTGATTTTGTACATTTTGATTTTGTTTTGCTTCTTGTTTGTCATTAGATCAAATATCAGAGTGTGACATTAGAGATGCTGCCACACAGAGTCTCCTGCAGCACCGAGGGTTATTCCTCAGTGTTTGGTTTTTTATGGCCTGTAACATTATTAATGCTACTGGTTTGGTAAAAAGGCCACTAACATGTTGGGTTAAGACAGACAGGGCGTCTCAAAGCCAGTCCTTTAGAACCTGCCCTGCTTGTCCAGGTGTGTTCACTCAATTAGAAGCTAAAAGACCTGGTGAGGTGAGGTGAGGTGAGGTGAGGTGAGGTGAGGTGAGGTGAGGTGAGGTGAGGTGAGGTGAGGTGAGGTGAGGTGAGGTGAGGCGAGGTAGGAGGAAGTCTTGTCTTACTGCAGCCAGGTCCAGGATGGTTTTGTCCCTCCCTTCACTGTCCTCGTCCTCGTCCTCGTCGCTGAACTCTGCTGCAGCGCTCTCTATGAACTTAAAGGCCTCCAACACCGTGGCTGAGTCGGACATGTCTGGTTTACTGGAAACAAACACACACAGAGAAGGTTAAAGAGAAGAACCTGTGTGAGAGGAATCAGTTCTTCCCTGGACACTGAGCCAACACTGATGTCCTGAGTTTGTTACTCAGTGTAAACCTGAACATCAGCAATGAGAAACATTCCCACAGTGATCTGATGAGTAATGGCCACTTCCATGATGATACTGTTTATGATCAGCTGTGATGTGGATATTACTGATGCTTCAGTCTAATGGGGATCCTACCTTTCCACCTCCCCCCTGCTCACTACACATGGTTCACTGACACTGGAAATAGTTTGTCTTCTGCAATCAAAACCCAGTAGAAGCTTGAAGCTTGGAGAGAATTACACAGCTCTAACAGCAGAGCTCAACAGTTTACATCAGTAGAATCTGCTCAGATGTTTTTTACATGGGGAAAAAAGAACAGGTGTTTTCTGTTTTCTCTGTTCTGGACCGTTCTGCACCGATCACTGACTTATTGTCTCCGACAGTCTGGAACCAGCACGGACCTGACGGCTGAGGGAGTAATGACTGGATGTTACTAGATGTTCCTGAAGTAAACAATATCACACAAAAGCAGAAAAGTCCTGCATTTATGTGTAAAGACAAACAAACAAACCTGTGTGATATACATGTTGGACATGTCCTGTACCTTTATTTCTGATGCTAATATCACTTGTTGTACCTGACCATGCCGCTGTCCTTCAGCGAGGACGGTTCTGTGCCGTTCACCATGGGCTCGGCTTTCTTCTCTGCAGGTTTCTCTCCTGAGTCTCCGGTCAGACCCAGCAGCGCTCTCACCCTCTGAGACTTCACATCCAGGATGGTGTCAGTGTAGCCGACCTCCTGCAGGTACCTGAGAGGGAGGACACACGAACCAGCATCAAGGGGAGATGGTTTTCCTCTGTCAGTAGATACAATTAAACAACATTACCACATGTGTTGGCTGGTTGTTACATGATGCCTTATAAAATTACTGAAGTGTCCTTTAAACTCATTTTACAAACTTATGTCTTATTCATGAATAAAATAAGCTGAAAGGTCTTAGTGGGACAATAACTGGGTCCATGACCACATGTAAGTGTCTGTGGACATGACACTGAAACTCCACAGTGGCACCATCATCTATGTGCAGCTGTCCAAACAACAAGTAAACCAGAATAGTTCTGCCTGGTGCTCAAGACCCAAAGTTAGAGTTCTGCTCAAAGTGTTTATTTTGTCTTATGTTGTCTCATCAGGTCCTCGTGCCCTTAAACCTCTTAAAGGTGACTTCAATCCACACTGGCCTGATGTGTCTGTTGCCATGGTTACCTCCCTGACCAATCTCCTTACACATACACTCCATACACAGTGTTCCTGCACTGTCACATACACTGATCAGGTATAAACACCTTCCTGATATTGTGTTGGTCCACCTTTGGCTGCCAAAGAAGCCCTGACCGGTTGAGGCATGGACTCTACTGGACCCCTGAAGGTGCCGTGGTATCTGGCACCAAGATGTTAGCAGCAGATCCTTCAGGTCCTGTAAGTTGAGAGGTGGCTTCATTGGATCGGACACGTCCCACAGCTGCTTGTCTGGGCTGAGATCTGGCTGTGCTCCTCAAACTATTCCTGAACCGGTTTAACTTTATCCTGCTGAAAGAGCCACAGCCATCAGGGAATACTGTTTCCATGAAAGGGTGCACATGGTCTGTAGCAGTGCTCAGGTAGGTGCTACGAGTCACAGTAACATCCACATGGACGGCAGAACCCGAGGTTTCCCAGCAGAACATTGTCCAAACCATCACACTGCCTCCACCAGCTTGTCTTCGTGCGCAGCCTGACTGGTTTGTGGCTACGCAGCCTCAGACACAACAAACTGATGCTCTGTGTGTTCTGACACTTTTCCATCAGAACCAGCTTTAACTTCTTCAGCTCGTCTGGTGGATCGACGGGCCAACCTTTGGTCCTGCAAAATCCCACCACCACACGCAGACTCTGGACTTCCTTCTGTTTTTCAGTGTCTACAGTATCAGTTCCTCACTGAGCTACACAACATCGCAATTATATCAGCAGGGCTACATCCTTAAAGGGCAGTGCCACCAACTTATGGAATTTAGCTACAGTTGTTTTAAAGGTTTAGCATTAGCAACCACTCATTAACCACCATCATCAACAAAACATGCTCAACCAGTCAGACATTAGTGGATATTTCTTCATTCTCCATCAGCAGGAATCTTAGCATATGCACTTTATTTATGTACACAATAAATACACAAATTTAAGTTTTTTTTCCTGCCTCAAATTTTTAGCAACAACAAACACTGACATCCTGACTACACCACCTGAAGCAAAGACGTTCCTGTTTTTAAAATCTTCAGAATCCACTTTAAACTCAACCAATCAAAACTGAGCACCACCCTCAACAGAAGCTTCTCTCTTCTCTGGAAAAGTTCAGACTCAGTACTGTACCTTCTCCCTGGGACAGGCTGCCGACCTGAGCGCAGAGTTTAATCGAGAGGTTTTATCCTCAGCGGACGGAGACTGATTCTGAATAGCATCTAGTGTGTTTGTCCACAGAGGAAGGTTGGCCTCCCTCCCTCTGTACCAGCCTCTGCGATCGCAGGAGGACTCTTCGTCTCCACACAATCCTCCATTCACTGTCACCACACACAGACACACACACTCACAAATCCTGCCAGAAAAAATACAGCTGTGCTCATTATAGAACACATCTTCACTGATACACAGAAAACACGAATCAGATAAAACCCAACTAAAACACTGTTTATTTGTTAGAAGCAGCAGAGAAGTGGTGGTAACAAACATCACACTCGCACTCTGACCTTTATAAAACTGCTTCCTCAGTCGTAGAACCACCAAGAAGCCAAACCACACTCTGCCACGACTGTGAACAATAGAAACTAATAAATGATTTTCTGTGCTACACGTAATCAAACACCAGGTGAAGTCACTAATAGTGTGAGACAAATCTCTAGCAGGTAAAACTGATGTCAGGACACGTTGTGCACCATGTTGTGAGGAGCACACTGCCTCTGATGGACGTCACCAGTTTGTAAGTTAGCAGAGCAGCCAAACTTCATGAGCTTTAATCTCTTTAATCTCACACAGTATAAAAATTACATCAGTACAATATCCTGCGGGTGAAGATCCAGTCTGGGTATCAAGCCATGAAAGTTTAGAGCTGTGGGTATCAGCTATTTTAGTAAATTATATAGATTAATCAAGTAATCTGATAAGAAAGAATTATTTGTTTTGTTAATGAGCAGCAGTAAATATACCACAAATAATATGAGAGAAAACTGATCAGACTGACCAGATCACATCCTGGGTTTTTATAATAACAATAAAAAAGCCTTTAACTTATAGAACCACAGCTTTGAACTGAACTACAGCTCAGACGTAACATCAGCCTTCACTGTGTGTGGACTCAGTGCAGACCAGAGTCCTGGATCCAAACACACAAACCTCTGCTGGTTCACTCTGAGCTGAAAACGTCCACAGCAGCCACACCAAACATAAACACCCAGCCAGAACCTTCACAGACCAGAAGAACAAGGAGACCTGCAGCAGAGTCCTGATCCACATCATGGAGTCAGTTTGCTGCGTTCACCATGAAATATAACAGAAGGATCCATGTCTGAGGACAGAGACGTCCAAAAACATTAAACTGCTCCAGTGATCTTTTTACAGTGTCACTCTGAGTCAGGAGCTTGGGTTCTGTGTGGCTCTCCACACAGGAGACATTTGGGTCCAATACCAGTCAGAGTCCAGAACACAATCCCTGTGGTTTCATGTAGAAACACAGAACAATAGACCTGATGAATGGAAATCTCTTTGTCGCTCCGACTGATCGGACTGAATCACACTGTCAGTACAGTTTCTGTGTGATGAAGAATCTCTCAGGACTGATGGAGGCTGCAAAACACAGTGAGGCAGAAAACTGGCAGAACAGTCGCTGCCTGAACGGACAAAAGTGTTTATGGTTAAAACAGTGAAGATTAGATCCACACCTCCTGCTGCGACGGTAAACTCTACTGTGTACATGGAAATGGTGGTTGTGCTGTTTCACAATTCTCACACACACACACACACACACACACACACACACACACACACAAAGTCAAACACACA
>OMLM01018826.1:58576-76067 GCA_900302695.1 Helostoma temminkii | reverse complement strand
ATTCCACACATTTTTCTCTTTGCTCCTACCAAGGAGGGTTAAGCTTAACATCTCACAGTAGAGCTCATTTGAGGCAGAGTCTCTATACTGTAATGTGGGACCCGGAGCTTCCTGTAGTACACAATGAAGAAGATATGAACAAAGTGCTGACACACTTTTCTTTAAATAGATATCAGTGAATAATTGACTTGTCTTTTGAAAGTGACTTTATTTTATTTTTTAAGTAAATATTCTCTGTTCACACTGCACACCTGTCATGAGAGCTCCGATCCCAGGTGCAACAGAACAGAGAAAAGCAGGCAAACTGTGCACATCAAAGCAACAATCAGTAGCTCTTCTGTCAGAGCTGAGATGCCACTCTGCACTGTCCCGTGCTTCTCATTAGTCGTTTTTTCCTCCCGCCACACGCTCCTCAACATAAGTTAAGTGAATGTTTCAAAACCATTTCACAGCTATTGGCTGTACTAATAGTGCTTTGCCATGTGTTCCTCCTCCATTACCATTACCATCCATGTGAAATGTCTCTGATCTCTCTCTCTAAGTTTGTATGTGGGTGTAAGTATATAAATATGTGTTAAGAATTTCAGTGTTGGGATGTCTGAGAGCTTCTCTTGTCTACATTGTAAAAAGCAGTTCTGTCTCAGCCTGTCTGAGTTACTCTTGATTGATGTATAAAATTGGACTGTTTTTGCTCCCATATATTCCTGAGGCAGGAGATCTGAGTGGGTTTCATTTTTCCTTGCCTCCAGAGGCACACAAAGTGTTTCATGTTCTTGTGGGCTGGAGTCAAACGGAGTACTACACATGAAGGCACACACTGCAGGTTGGGATAGACTGATCTGCTCCTTTTTGCTTGTTTTGTGCGCTATCTGTATTTTTGTGTATGTGTGTTGTGGTGAGTGTAAAGCTTGCTGCCTGTGATGAATTGCCTCAGCGGTGGAGACAAATTTGGACGTCGAGGAGCGTTGGTTTTGCTCAGAAATTCCTGCTGCCTCTCTGCTCCACGTAATAATGAAGAACTAGGCACATATCAACCAGAAGAGGAATGAAACGGTTACGAATGAGCACAGCAACAAAGCACAAAGCACAACAAATGCATACATAGAAGCAGGCAGGCAGGGAAGTGGGCCACGATATATCCACAGAGTATGTATGTGTGTAATTCCACCTTGGCGTGGGGTTCTGGGTACAACCACAGCTCATTACCCTGGGGATCACCTGCCCTCAATATAGAAGCTTCATGTAGACAATGATTTTCTATAAAGGAACTGCATATTGTGGAGCTGAGTGACAGCTTTTGTAGTTTTCCAAAAAAACCCACGCTGGTGCTGCATGGTGCTATATATGTGAAAGTTGTAGTTAATGGTTGATGAGTCAGATTGAAAAGATGAGCATCCACGGACAGAGGTGACAAGCTTCAAAGACTGATTACTGAATAAATGCCATGTTGTCATTAATTGCTTTTGAAATAGATCAACACTATCTGGCACATAAAACAGATTACACATTCAAGCATCTACTGAAATGAATGATGTTGAATGATAATCATTGTGTTCATTCTAACTTAAGTATGTATGTATAGTGTTTTGCATCTGGATCAGATAGTAAATAACAATCTTATCTAGAGCTCTTATGAGTTGTGAATAATAAACTGACTCGTTGTTTACTCAGACGTAGTTTGTGACATTGGCAACAAGCTGGTTTTTGAAAAGCAGACTAAATCAATCACTTTATTGTTTTTTAAAATAACAGATGTGTTTCTTCTACAACTTATGAAAAGGTGCCTTATGCATTAGCTAATAAACCTGACAACCGTAATCTACTTTGAAAGGCTGCACATTTTATGCCTAGGTATTCCTTCTTATTGAAGCCTGCCCAACTCCTGCTAATGTATTTTAGTTTGTGTGGTACCCTGTATGGCAAATTCTAAGTATTGTGATTGCCGAACTCATTCAATTAATTTGTGTTCGTACAGTTTTACATGAGAGCACCATATATTAATATGACGACCGCCGGTCTAGTTAAAGACCTGTGAGCAAAGTCTTAGTCTTGTAATTTGATTTTTTTTTCCTCAGTGTATGTGCTATTGTTCCAAAGGGATTTGTCTGATGAAATGGAACAAGGGAGAAAAAACACACACACACGCACATCTTTAATCAAAGCAGTGTCCTTCTACCCTTCACTAAATCAGTGGTCCTGCCCAGCAGTCACAACTTGGCTGATGGTGCAGCTTGTCGTCTTTGAAGCCAATGAAGTTTGTAACGACTTCTCTAGTACATCGCACTCCAACAAATCAACGTTTTAGCTGTTTAGTTTAGCACACATCTTCACATATGATGTCTGTTAACAGTTTTGTTTAAATAAATCTGCAGGTTAAATGGTAAATACATAGTCATATGCTCTGTAGCCTGGGAAACAGTGTGTAGCCTCTGCCCTTAGACTGCATGTCACAGGGACACGACTATTTGACTATTTGTTCTGTAAAGCCGTAAAACATATAGCTCAATTGGAAACGGCAAAGTAAAAATTTATGACAGCTCTCAGTTTCATTGCTGTAGGTGGTCAGGGCCAGATGCTGGAGAAAATTCAGTATAAGGTGCCATATACTGCTCATTTGTCTTTATCAATACTGCCTGCATCTCTCACAGGTGCTGATTCAGTTCAATTACCCTTGTTCTTCCCAGTAGAAAAATAACAAAATATTTGAAAAAGACAATTACTTACTAGTTTTACTTGGTAAAATTGGTTATTAATTACTGTATATACAACAGAAGTTGCAGGAAATTGTGATTTAATCGTCAGGTAAATAAAAATAAATTAAATAAATATTAACTAAATAAAAACACTGAAAACCTTGACATCAGCCTTTGTGTGTGTTAGTGTGCAAGGTTTTTCTATGAACAGCACACTTTTCCCCCCATTTATGCATTTACCTTTCTTTACACATTTTGTACAACATTTTTTCAGTCATTGAACTCTGGTCAGTTACAAAGACTTTAAATTTTATAGGAAACACTGAGGCATTGTTGAAAAGAAACCACCTACTATCTATTTTACCTTCCTATCCAGTGGAGGCTGTTTTCACTGCAAATCACTATCCAGGTCCATCATTCTGCCTCAGGTGTCAAAGCAAGGTTTTCAGCTGCACCAACACATGGCATGATTTACATGTCATATCTCCAAAGCTTTTTTCCTTTCTGTAATATATCTGCATTCTGATGGTTCCCTTGCTTCTACAAAGCAAGGGTCTGACATATTGAGTCAGAAGTACTCTCAGATATGCTGTAAAACCATTTTTCCAGATGTGATGGATCCATAGTAGCTGTATATCACTCTATTGCTAGTTAATATCCTTTTTTATTTTTATACAAATGCAAAATGCTCTGGAACCGTAGCCCTGCAGTAAAGTAGACGTACAGAATGTGTAAAATAAAAAGTGCTTGTTCAAACCTTTTTATATGTTATGTGGGTATATTGTGACTGCCATTGCTAGTTTCAAATTATTGCAGTCAGCATGGTAAACCTGACCACATTTCATCTGCTTTTGTTTCTTTACCTCTCCTTGGTCTTCTAACACCCTTTCACCCTTTTTCCTTTCTTGAATTTTCAGAGAATGATGAGACAGGCGTGATGGATAGTTTGCTGGAAGCCCTACAGTCGGGAGCTGCATTCAGAGACCGCAGAAAGAGAGTGCCAAGACCCAGGGGTGAGTCCCATTTTCTTTACCTACGCTTATACAAAGATGCACACATAAAACCTAGTACAGATATTGTCTGGATAATCAGTGGACAATGTTCTAATTCCAGTCAGATGTTTAGAAATCATAATGAATTCTGGCCTTGCCAACTTGATGCATTTTTCTTGTTTTCTTTTTAAAAACTGAGTGAGTTGAATGGATCCTCTGGCTTTTATGCCTTGGCGCAAGAAACTCTCATTTCCAAAATACACTAGATTGTTATTTGTACACATGCTAGCTAGCAGCACTATGCCAGAGAATTCACAGCCTGACAATATTACCACAACTGTTTGAGGTTTGGATCTCAGTAAGGCAATACACACTCAGTGTTTTCCTGGCACTTTGAAATCTAAATCCAGGAACTGACAAAAACATGGTATTAACAAATACATTCATAAGAATACATGTCAGGAATCCAGCATGGGATCTGTACATGGATCAAAAGGATTGCCCCTTTAACTTTAAGGGTAATTGATTGCTGGATCCATAAATACAATATTTCAAGTTAATAAACTTCACAGGATTTCTGAACATGATGCATGTCTCCTCATTATCATTAGGATCCCTCTTAGTACTATATATGTTGGCATTACTTGTCCACTGCCCTCCTTACAGATAACCAGCAGCAGATTATCAGCCCCAGCTCCTTCCGCCAAGTTCTCAGACCTGTTAACCATGGTAAAGTAAAAAAAAAATCTCAAAGCCAAAGCTTCAAGCATGTCCAGCTCTTTCTCTTTTTTGCGCTATGGGAAATTTGCCTTAAACATTTGTTGCATTTAATTCCTGTCCCCTTGACAGTTCATTTGTGCTGCTTTTGTGTGTCCAGTGACCTTTTCAGTTATCCACTGCCTTTTTTGACCTTGTGTGTGCCTTCTGTATGTGTGAAAGGCTATTGCTAAAACAGTTTGAGGCAGTGCCTTGTACTGACTGAGAGAAGCAGGGTCAAGATGCTTTGAAAGCAGTGTGTGGGCTGTTTGGTTGGCTCAACTTCATAAAACTCCAAAATTGTTCAGTAACTGCAGCATTTTGAGTTCAAGTCTACTTCATGGTTTTGATTGCAGTTAAACAGTTTCACTTCACATATTTCAACTCTCTCTCTCTCTCTCTCTCTCTCTTTCTTTCTTTCTTTCTTTCTTTCTTTCTTTCTTTCTCTCTTTCTTTCTCTCTTTCTTTCTCTCTTTCTCTCTCTCTTTCTCTCTCTCTCTCTGTGTATAATAATATATACACACACACACACACACTATATTGCCAAAAGTATTCGCTCACCTGCTCTACCTACTCGCATATGAACTTAAGTGACATCCCATTCCTAATCCATAGGGTTCAATATGACGTTCAATATGACGTCGGTCCACCCTTTGCAGCTATAACAGCTTCCACTGTTCTGGGAAGGCTGTCCACAAGGTTTAGGAGTGTGTTTATGGGAATTTTTGACCATTCTTCCAGAAGCGCATTTGTGAGGTCACACATTGATGTTGGACGAGAAGGCCGATCAGTCTCCGATCTAATTCATCCCAAAGGTGTTCTATTGGGTTGAGGTCAGGACTCTGTGCAGGCCAGTCAATTCAGTCTCTGTCATCCATGTCTTTATGGACCTTGCTTTGTGCACGGGTGCACAGTCATGTTGAAAGAGGAAGGGGCCAACTCCAAACTGTTCCCGCAAAGTTGGGAGCATGGAATTGTCCAAAATGTCTTGGTATGCTGAAGCATTCAGAGATCCTTTCACTGGAACTAAGGGGCCAAGCCCAGCTCCTGAAAAAACACTCCACACACCATAATCCCCCCTCCACCAAACTTTACACCCATTCCTTCACAAATGCATGTCTGCATGCCCAGGTGCTTGATTTTATACACCTGTGGCTATGGAAGTGATTGGAACACCTCATTCCGATTATTTGGATGGATGAGCGAATACTTTTGGCAATATAGTTTATATATATAATATATACACATTGTATGCATGTAATCAGACATCTGGTTGAACATACCAAAATGCTATGGAGAGAGTTATTTATTTTGTTGAATTTTAAACAGCTGACCTATGTATTGTATGAAGAGTGGTGAGGTGCAGTGAAGCATGTGCACCAAATATGAAATTAGGTATGTAAATATGCAGACAGAATTGGATATAAACCACTTGTTGCTTGAAGCACTTGAAGCACAGCAATACTGTGTGTGTTTGTGTGTAACTGAATAACTTGGGGTAGTAATTATGCCAAATTAAATTGTCCTATATTATTCATAGTTGTAAACAGATATTGTACTTAAGCTGCTGTTAAAATAAACAGCTAGTTTCTTCTCTTGTCAGAGGTTTTCTACAATCATTACCGAGGCACTTAAAAAATTACATTGTAACTGCATTACCTCTTATTACTTGTAATTGGAATCCCAGTGGGCTGGGTACAGGCACACATGAATAAAATTATTCACCCTCAATCCACCCACATCATTGATGGCAATGATAAAGGGCCTTGCTCTGTTGTACTGCTCCAACTTATCTGAAATTAGATTGGAAAGGGACAAGCAGGAGGGAGCTATGCATGGTGGGAGGAAAGAGACAGATAGAGGTGGCTGTAACATAAGAAATGGAGTGAAATGGTGTGTGGAAAAAAGATAGAGGTTGTTGGTAAACTGTGAAACTAAGGAATAATGTAGGAGGAAAAATATTGGACTCAGATGCTGTTTGTATGTGTGCAAAAGCGTGTGAGAGAGTCAGCACAAATAAGAAAGAACGAGCCATAGCTATGTTGTGATATCAGGGGATTGGCGGGAAAAGAAATTAGAGTCTAAAAGAACTGCTGCTCTGTGGATATTGTGAAAAGGCCCCATGGTGTGTTGTACAGGTAAGAACGCCCTGGAACTTTGTTGGCCCAGCTGCCCCCTGCTGGCCGCTTCAGATATGACTTTTATTGACTAATAAAGCTCAAGGCCTTAGCCTGTCACTACAGGCATCACACTCATTGCCAGCCTCCCAGAGCAAACACAGCTAATTACTTTTCTCTGCCCAGCCCCAGCACCAGCTCAGCCCTCTCAGTGCCCATTCATCTTAATTTCCCCCTCTCTGCCATCTGCCTCCTAAATAACACTCCTCCTCATTTCCCTACCATGCCATATCCCTGCTGTCCTCTTCTATACTCTCATGGCCTGACAATGGCCCTCCCCAAACATAATTGCCTTTTATTGGTATGAAGTCTCTCCTCTTCTCCTACCTCACCCATTTCCCTCTTCCATTTCCTTTCCATTCTTGTCTCCTAAGGAGATCCAGGCCTTGGGTGTACTCACTTGAGTGAGTGAAATCCTCAGTTTAGTTGGGAGGTGATATGGTTTAGTCAGGCCCACAAGCACTAAAACAGATTCTTTCACTTTCACATCACCCTACCACCTCCTCTTCCCGCAGTTTTAAATACCCTTTAATAATTGATCTCAGGGGTGTTGCTACACTCCAGTGGAGCAGCAAAGAGAATTAAAACAGAAACGTCTGCATCAAAAGATACTGTAATTAGGGGCGAAGGGGAGAGATTTGAATGGTCAATCTGAGCAGCACGGTGCCATTAAGCTTTCACACCAAAGAAACTCGAGTGCACCAGTCTGTTGTCTACAGAAACAAATCAAAATCAAAAGATTGCCAATAGACTGTGCTCCACATCACAAGACTTTGATGAGACTGTGGAGTAGTTTGATTAGGGCTATAGTGGCTCATTGTCATGATGAGTGTAATTGCTACACAATAGAAAACAGGCTAAAATGATTTTTATCTGTTTACTTCTGTTTTTCTTCCTCCTCTTGCTTCCTGCTTTCTTCCATTCTACTTTTGAGTTAGGGTCCAAGCCTGCTTTTTTCTCAGCTTCCTGTGCACCTCATCTCCTCTGCACTCCTACCTATAAATTGGCTCAGCACACTTTAACATGAGCCAGCAGCTAAGGTGTTTAGCTTGGTCTCCAGTCTCCCTCAGCACACATACACGTATCCATAAAAGTACACAGACACACCCGCAGACTTCAGGGGATGAAGGTAAGCAGGCTTTGTGGTGACTGTGGCCTGGGTTAGGATAAGGCTGTGGGGCTCTGGGGCTCCTCGACACTCTAAATTGGATTGGGCTCCACAGAATGATGGATCGATAGTGGTTAGCCACACAGGTGTAAGAGACTTATTGAATCTATAAAGCAGCCATAGCTTTTAACTGTGTCCTTCTGAAAACATCTCTCCAGGCACTGTCTGCTCATTTCAGCCTTCTTTGCAAGCCTTCATCACAGCCTTGCTCATCCCAAGCTGGCATGTAGCCGTGTATGTATAGGTTCGGGGGTATAACTACATGTTTTTATTTTTTGTGCTGGACAGAGAGCAAAAGAAAATGTGTAAGACAGGAGAAGCCAGAGGTGCAGGAAGAGTGAATGTGCGTTCTGCCTAGGATATGATCCATTATGGAGAATGTGGGGAGCAACAGAGTCTATGAAGAATTAAATGTCTTTAGTGACACCAGACTTAACAACAGTGACACCAGACCTGAAGTTCTGAACTAGAGCTTGAAGTTTATGTAAAGGTCACTTCACAAAGTTGATTAACACTCTTACTAAATGGAAATGGTTATTTTTTCGCTTCTTGTACTTTAAAGCGTAGATTTGCACCCTAAAGGCAAGTCTCTAGTTGCAGGTGTTCTTGGGCATTATGTATTTGCCAAGTCAACTTTATGAACCTTTTTGGTGAATTTATATTTCTGTATATAATGTAGAATCCATAGGTCACACAGGCATCTCTTCAGAATAGACTTTAAATGGCTTTGGTATAAGTGCTAATGGTAATAGGAGATGACTAATAGGCTTAATTTGAGACTCAACCCACGGTGTCTTTCAGAGGTTGTGCTGCAGAAAATCATTAAGACGAAACTGGGGATAGTGTGAAGTTGAAATGAAAGTCAGAAAAGTAGGATAAAAAATGAAGTTTGCTTCCTCTCAACTCCATGTGCTCTGTGTGCTCACATGTGAGACAGTGGTGAAGGACTAGCAGTAGGAGTCAGTCTCTGTACCTTCCTCGGGCTAGGATACTCTGCCACTGGATGCTTGCCTTTCTGATTGAGTCTCTTATAGACAGTGATACATGGATTCCACTGCAGGCTACTGTATCTTGCAGATTGCATGTGTGCTTTTTCATTCCCCTTTCACATTTCTGTCTCTTCATATTAATGTCAATTATAGGGTAAAAATTACCATCCTTCCTCTGTCCTCTGTTTTGTCTTTGTACTCTATTACCCCTCTGACCTGGCTGCTTTACCCCAGACATGACATAAGCAGAAAAAAGAGGGGCTTATTAAATAATTTCAGCGAGTTCAAGACAGCGCTACAGATTCTTAGATACAGTCTTCTCTAGGTCTGTTTAAATTGATGCAACATGCCATTGTTTTCAAAAGTGTAACTGCAGAAGTTGGTGATTTATCTGCATTTGGTCATAATATATCATCCACACATCATACACCCTGTGTACTTTTCATTAAAATGACAGATTATTGCCAAAGAGCTTCTGTTCTTGAACACAGTTGACTTTCACATATACAATCCCCTCTAAAAGTATTGGAATGGCAGGGGCAATAAATTTTAGCTTGCTGTGTTTTAAAGACATTTGGATTTAGGATGAATATGAGAGGAAAGTTTTAATTTTACAGCTTTCATTTCTTTGTATTTACTGTGCATCTGGATATATAGTCTTAATTAACATAGAACATAACACATTTTAAGTCACCAAGTATTAACCATAATAAATGGTAAAATAATGTGATTGACAAGTGCTGAACCTTTATCTGATATAATTTTTTCATCTTAAACCCAGAAGTCTTCAGTGGACGGTAAACACAAATAAATTGCTCTTGCCTTTCTAATACTTTTAGTAGGGACTGTACAAGCTAATGCATACATGCACAGAAATTGTCAGATAAAATCCTGTGTTTTAATGATGTGCAGGCACAAGGTTAAGGGCCATTCTTGGGTCAAAGCATTAACCACGTATAAGACCTGGACAGGTGTAACACACTTTGTATTCATGTCCACAATCATCTGGCCACTAACGGCGAAGTCACAATGTCTCTCATCACCACACGTGATTGGTGGTTTAGATGTTTAAGTGTTCTTGTAGACAAAGGCATATCCAGATGGGAGAGCGTGCCTTGACCTGCCTTTGTCTGTATGTCTGAAGTGCTTCACTTCAAGTGTGTGTCTGTGTGTTTGTGTCTGTGCATGTGCAAATGTAAGCCTGCGCATGCATGCATTGAACAGATGGAGCAAAAGGGCACCTTAACAAAGTGGCCAGTGTAATTAGGTCCAGCATGTGCGGTGAAACTTTTGGATTAGTAATTGAGGGGTTTAAAGAATAGTGACAGAAAGATGCGTTTAAAGCTTTAATGAAGTTTTGATCATAACAGTGTGTTTTGGTTTTTTTTTTGTTTTTGTTTTTTTTCTGGAATTATCTGCTTCTTACTTACAGTCACACCCAGTCACATATGGAAGCTGCCAAGGGCAGTAGTCAATCTCTTGGACACTTTCTCTTCTTGGGTATTTAGTGATTAATAATTTCTCTAAAAATCTGCTTTAAAACTTTAGTGCAGCTTCTTACCTACAGTGTCTATCCTTGAATAACTAAATGCCATTTATGTCCATTTATCCAGACAGAAATAAATGAGATGAGATATGTTTCTGTTTGGAGATTGTTTTGCATAAATTATTTTTTTTATTATTTATTACTTTTTTATTTTGTATTATTATTTTTCCATGTCAAAATGTCTTGGAGAAGACAGATAATGAAAATGACATTCAGAGGCATTCCATATACCTGTCTGCTGTATATTGAGAGCCTATTGGTTGAAAAGCAAAGGGGCTTTTTTTTTTTTTTTTGGATGCACACTCACACTGAACTATGAGCTAAGGGCTAATTTAAAGTACCACGTAATCTTTCTAATCCATACCCAGTCCAAAATGTAAGAAGATGAGTGATGTCAAATGGCGTACTAAATATTCACTTTACTGGTCAGAGGTGTCAGTGTAACAGATAAGGGTAGAGTCAACACAGACACTCAACTGTTTCCACTCAATCCTAAATAGAAAACGGATGATAACGAAAAAACACCTCTGCACCCCGCTTCATGTCACTTTGCTGTACATCGCACATTTTTAGCCAACTTCTAAGCCGATCAGGCTCCTCAGATATCTACTTTTAGCTGGATTATGAGGAAGCTGGGCTGTAATAAAGGCTGTGGATCGTGAAATAGAAAGTGGTGTTCAGCATGTTGTGCCAAGAACCCTAATCAGCCCATTCACACCAGCTCAGGCCCCAAACAGCAGGAGAAGCTGCTAATGTAGGATTGCCATTGAGTCGGCTTCTGAGATCCTTCCCCATCTCACATGTAGACTGTCTCGTGTTCTGCCTGCTTTTATGTACACCTTGTTTGTGAGGGACAGTGGCAGAAAAGCTTTTGAGTCAATAGTTTGCGATGTATCAGAGATTCGGTTCAGATTGTCATTGTTTCTCTCTACATCAACCTGATATATATATTGACTGCGCCTAGGCTCTTACGCAGTAGTCTAGTTAATAATGCAAAGAGAAATGAAGTCACTTTTACCATAGCTTTGGGCTAATTAAATTTTACAGCAGGCTTATCGCCCAGCCACACACATTCCAGGTCCCCCCTACATTTACCAACACCAGCAGCCATTTCACATAGCCGACAGGAAGAGAGAGCACAAGGGAGATGATGATATGAACTTCTGTTCTTATGGGAAAGAAATGAGCACTATCTCCCTCTTATATCTATGCCCTCTACAAAGGAGAGTGCTTGAGTTCTGTCTCTGTAGTAAAACCTTTGTTGAAGGTGAGCTTACTAATTTCACAGTTCTGTTTCTATTATGTCAAACATTTATGTTATTCCTTTATTTTTTTTACGCTGCAGGCTTGCTCTCTGGTGTTATGCTTCAGGCTAACATTTGCATCTGGTCACACTGTAGTCCTTGGTAGAAAGAGCTACATATTTTTTGCATTTGTTGTTATGTTGTCACTAAGTTGTCTTGACTCTGAAGAGAATTCAGCTACAAGTGATGAAAGGGAATAATGTATGATTTAAAATTCTACTCACCTTCCTGCAGTAATCTGTAAACAGTCCCATATCCAGGTATCACTCTCTGGTGCACCATACTCGTACAGAAGTAGGAACCAAGTCCAAGGCTCCTGCTTTTGATGATTCCCAGGACTGTTTTAGCCTGTAGTGATAAAATGTTCACTTTTCTCCAAAGTGCCACTGTCTTTCTTGCTCTGTCTGTCATATCTGTTGCCTCTCCACCTGCTATATGTCTCCTCACTGATCCAGAAGCTCTAAGTGCAGCGAAGGGAGTTTCCATGCCGATAGAGCGGGAAGGCCAGCCCTCAGGCAGCAGGATCTGTTTGATGCTGGATTCCCCTTAGAGAGTGGGATTTGGTCTTTGCCGATCTGCAGTTGTATCACCTTTTAATGCCCATTCACCCACTCAGTCACACATTTGTCTGTATATGGCAACATGCACTCACATCAGCATGTACACAAACACACATAGACGCTCATCCTAGAGGCACGTGGTCATGTTTGTCTCTGTGGCCTCTGAGTTGAAGAGCTTGTTAGTCTGGCACTTGCTTTGATTAACATCTTCAGGGTACAGATTAGAAAAAAAATCTCAAGTGATCTTGTGACGTTATGGTCACTCTGTGATCTGCAGATGTTGAAATCTTCACAAGCATGTGTGTTTTTTCTTCCATTCAGGAGATGGCAGTTTCACCTTGTATCAAGTTTTGTTCTTTTCACTGAGCAAACTCTCCTGTGCTCCGGTTGGAGTGTTGAAAGACTAGGTACACCAAGAACATACACATTTTTCTTTTTGTATTTGTTTTACATGTGCTTGTGAACACTTAAGACACGTTGCTCTAGCACATCCATCTGGGTGTGAATGGGTTCATTCACTGCCTCAGTAAGGACGTTAATGTGTGGAGATGTAGCTTGTGCATGTGCATTGTCTGAGACTGTTTTTCATTCAGGTGGAAATTCCTAGAGCTGCTGCCTGCTCTATAATAACCATACTTGACATTTCTCCTCTCCTCTAGCTGTTGGAGACTAGCAGATGCTTTCCATTCCAGTTGAACCCATTAAGGCTTTCTCTTCTCTACTGCATCCACTGGCCTGTCCTTTGGCAGGGCCTTTCTGAATGTCAAAACTTGCTGTTTAGCATCACAATAAAGCAGATACGGGGCAGAGGAATAAAGGAAAGGAAATGGCTGCTGGCTGGCAAAGGGCATGGACAAAAAGATTATTTTAAAAAGTCTACCTTTGCTCTCAAGGCTGTATAGTCATGGCATTTTTCATCTTCTGCATTTCTGTTTTTAAGACATAAAGTTACTGTACTGTAACTTTTCATTAATGCTCAGCATATAGAATAGTAACACAAGCAGGTATTGCATTTTATAAAGCAGACAACTTTTACTTTGTCTGTACTATACAGGGATCTTCCTTCATATTTGATCAGCATTTGTGCCACACTGCTAGCTTGACTTGATAGGTGTCCCAGAGGCTTTTTAATTTCTAATACTACATTATTCTTGTTTTTTGTATTTTAGTTTAAGTAAGATCAATTAATACAGTGACTGGCTCTAACACTGTCATAGCTATTTCCATAGGTTGACTAATAGATAATAATATATTCTGATCATTTGTTGCAAATTACAGCAAAACAATTGCACACATTTTTAATCAGGTTTATAGAAACTCCTTTGTGCCTGTTACTGAAAACAAGAGTGACCTGACCTTGAACCGGTTTACTCTTGAAATGATGGCTTTTGTGCTAAAATGCCTGGCTCTTACAGAGAACGTCAACATTTATGCATATAATTATACTTTCAATCCAGTGTTACAAAAGACTTAAAAATTGTAGGGGACAGCAAAACAGTTTGTAAATAAGCCATATTAATTACCCTTAATTAATTGATCATATTAGAGCCTAGTGAGAATAGGGATTAGAATTTGTAACAAATTGGACAGAAAATTTGATTGACAGACTATTATGAATAATTTGGGGATTCATACAATAATCTTTGGAAAACTAAGTGATAGAATAATTGATGACTTTAAATCTTAATGCAAGTTTTGATTGAATGGAAAACATAGTAATCATCTTCAGCAGACTTGATGAGTGTCTGGGTTTTTATTTTTAGGCCGTGGTGTCTGTGGTTAGTCTTGAATTCTATACAAACCTGATAATTTTTCAAAACGGGGCAGTAATTAGCCTGGCTAGTTTGAATGGTAATTACAATGTCAGACAAAGAGGATAGAGGCTGTCTAAATGTATTTCACAGATAGTTTTTGTCCACACAGTCTGCCATACACAGATACGCTATACTTGTAAACATGGGTTCTATTCAGTATGCAGGAACATGTTTTGCCAAACACAATTATTTATTACATGTCTTTTGATAAACTGTACCATGCATAGAAACTTGCTAATTTGCTTCTTTAGTACGAGATTTTCTGGTATAGGTAAAAACTCAGCTTGTTCAGCAGACAGTACTGGCTTAGCTGTTTTGTGTACCTCATTAATCTTGCTTTGAGTTCCATTCATAATGTTGTTTGAGCCATTGTTACACATGTGGGATGCTTTTAATACTTACCACAAATAAGTTGCTTTATTTCTTCAAAAGCACAAATAAAGACATCATGCATATGCAGCTGCACACCACTCAAATCTTGCCTCACGCCCTTTTGCTTATGCTTAATAAATCCTACAGCTTGGAAAATAGTGAATGAATTATATATAGTATCATGTTGTTTTAAGTAACTTGCCCAACACCAATTATTTACACTGCGTAGTTACTGGCTTGCAATTTTATTGCCCAAACAAAGATTACAACTTAGAGCTTTGATAGAGTTACTTTTTAGACTCTTCCTCATTTGATGACAATGACACTTTATTGTCAAATGCATAAGGTGTTTTTTTTTACTGCACATAGGACTCAGTTGGTTTAGTGTTTAGGAGCATTTTCTTTTAAATGCACATCTTGCATCTTACCCTAACCCCCACATTAGGTAGGAATATCATGCACATGAGCCTTTGAATACCTTCAGTGCACTTAGTTCCATAGAGTGGGATGGTTTGCATAACAACAAACTGAAAGAAAATATATGTTATGTTATAAGTTGTCATTGTTCCCATAATTATGCATCAGCAAGTGCATTTAGCAGTAGGTCAGAATGTGAATATCATTGTACACCTTGCTCGTCCTTATCTCTGACAATGATTCCAGAGGCAGTTCTAGCCTGTGTGCATGTGCGCTTTAGCGACTCCTGCCTGGGAAGGTCTCCAACTTCTCTGCTAGGTGAGAAACATTCCAGGCTCCTGACCAACTTACAAACTAGAATTAGGGTGCCTACTCCAACAAAGTTTATCACCACACAGTCAGTGTGGCCATATGTCAGTGATTACACCTGTAAATGCCTGACAGCAGGCGGTTACCATGGATCTGAACTTTATCGTGCGGATGCACCAGGTCATGTTGGGTAGCTGCTGATGTTGTCCATACCTAAATCCACTACTGGGCTAGTCTGTCAGTTAAACTGGGCAAGCTGGAGTCTACTTCGGGTCTCGACAACCATATGCTCCCCTCCATAGCATAAGCGTTCTTCTATTTTTTAACGCTATACACAGAAGCCATGTATACTGCTCCAAATTGACAGGAGTGGCAGGCATTATGGATGTGGCATCAGTGGTAACTTGATTGCATCTTCTGTAGCAGACTTACTTACCTAAACCCTTTTATAAATAAACTTATATATTTCAGTGAAATCATATTGAACCTGGGATGAGTGGTGCCAGGTTGATGTTACTCTCGCTTCATAAATGCAATGACACAGATACAGGAGAGGGGAGAGAGACTTCCAATCTTCCACAATTCATTATGTGACAAAAAGCTGCTGAACTGAGCTGTGACAACAGTCTGCTTCAATGTATAGCATCAAAGAACAGGAGCTACATTCTACTTTTGTTTGGTCAGCTCTGAAATATGCAATGTTCAAGACGATATGTGACAGCCTCTTAACTGCTGATGCTTAAGAAGACAGAGCTGAGTTTGAATTCTGGCAGGGTGTGATGTGGATGTCCAGAACCAGAGCCCAGTTTAAATGACAGTATAGCAGTGATAGGACAATGATCACATTCATGTACTGATGCTTAATTATTGACGATCAATGAATAATATCAAGATTACCTTAAGCCTACTGTGATGCTATTCAACCCACCCCCAGAGACTGCTCACATGACATTCAAAGTATTGAGGAGACTCATATATTTAGATTGTATGATATTTCTATTTGATAAAATACAAAGTAGCCTACTAAATAGTCCTAAATCAGCGTGATCACGTGTTGTCCTGCTGTATTCAGATTGAACACTGAAATGCTACTTCAGACTAAGTCACTGTCACATGTATCATATTCGTGGAACATGAATTATTATAAATTAACGCGGCCACACCTTATATATCTCATTCACTTGTTACTTTTAATTTTTAATTTTTTTTTAACCCAAATGTCAACAGAGGGCCTTTGTATGTTTTCGCCTATTACAGTAACTGTAATTTAAAAACAACCATACCAGTTCAGTAGCTATGTAGCCAAGTTTTCATTGCTCACACATGGAAAAATGATTCATTGACATATTTAGCATGTTCAAGGGCTTTCTGATCAGAGGAAGAGGTCACACCACCATTTAAAGAGGCACGGCATCATTGATGAAATAGGTTCAGTGTGTAGCTAATTTGAGCAACTGAATACGTGACACCTCTTATTACACATTGACACTTACACTAGTGTGTACTATAAAGTGTATAAAATAACATATTTACTGTATATTCACGCCTATACATATTTCATAGAGTTTGGTCATCTCGTGGTTTTCATCTCCAACTCATACATAGCTGTGATATACCAACAGTTAACAACATTGTGGTGTACTTGCTGTTTCCCAATGTGTATGCGTAAATAATGGCAGCATCAGCTGCGTCATTCTTCATACATAATTTGTGTACAGTATATCTGGAGGATTTAAAAGGTTAGCTACAAGAGGGCAGACTGCAGCCTAATCAACCCTAACCAATGGTATTCCATCTTTGCACAGCATAAACAGAAGCCATGACGGAAGAGATAAATGTTGAGATAACGGCATAGACAGCAACATGAACAGCAACAATGACATAAATGTCACATATAAAGATGCGGGTAGTATGCGGGACTGCTTCTTGCATCAGTGTAGCGTTAATTTCTGGCAATGTGAACAACCTACGCACCAAATCTCTGCACGCTACACAAATATGCATTTTAACTGGCCCTTCGATATCATCTGCAGTTATTGTTCTCTTCTTAGTACGTAGACAAAGTGGAGGACTGGACACTGTGCATGGGCTCAGAAGTGTGAGACCAAGGCGCGAGCCTTGCAGCAGCCTTTTCAGTCGCTCTCTCTTCTGCTATTACTTTTTTACTTTTTTGTAATTTATCTTTCTAGTTTTTAGTTTATTAAGTAACTTATTCAAGAAACTAAGTTCTTCCCTCTCTAAACATGTTGTTCGAGAGAGTTTTTATTGTCTTTTTGACCGTTGGAATAATACTTTCCCTCACCTGTGCGGCCGGAGCGCAACAGCTGCATCACCATGGTGCGGGCCCCTTTGTTTACACCCGGGATCAGCTGATAGATCTGAGGTTGGATGGTA
>OMLM01018826.1:19458-47957 GCA_900302695.1 Helostoma temminkii | reverse complement strand
ATTATTATTTTCCCCAAATCTGATGAGTAAAACGTGCATGACATTACCATTTCAGTGTATGGACCATTATTCTACATACTCGTTATCACTTTTCTTTGTCTCCCTGATTTCCATACAAAGCGAAAAAAGACAGGCTATGCAACTGGAGACTTTGCCTATAAGAACACTTTTTTTCTGCCATGATGCTCACAATGTTAAAAATACCAAGAAGACGTTTGGCTGGATTAGAGTATGGAGTAATGGAAACATGTTTTCCTGTAGCTAAATAAATTGAACCATTGGTCAAACTACTACAGCTAAAAGAGGAAAGGGGGAGTGAAGGAGAGTTAGACTGATAAATAAGAGATGACATAAAGAAAGAGGAGAGAGGAAGAATAATGTAACAGGGCCAGTCATGCCCCAGTGGTTCTACTAATCATGCAAACAAGGTCACTGTCCGCTAGAGCCAAGCTGGCAGGCTATGTGTATGCCTCTCTCTCTCTATCGCTCTCGCTCTTTTGCAGTACCTTTCTTTTTCTGTTTACTCATTTAATCAATCAGACATACAGGCTGCCCACACACATTCAGCTTACTGAAACACAAGCATTATCAACGGTTGTACAGTAAATTATAGGCATTACGTTATTTAACTCACATTTGATCAGCAGGGTAACCAACTTTTAAAAAAATAGCCGTTTTATGGCAGAATTGCATGTCAGGCTGAAAACATAAAAATACAAAGCAGACTGCCTGTTTCATGTTGAGTCATTGCAAATCCAATATCTAACTTTTGAACTGTTTGCCAGACAAAGTTTAATTTACATGAACAGTTTACACAATATAATTGCAAGATAATCATGTGTGCCAAGAATTCTTTTATAAGGTAGATTTGGAGCCTGTATTTATTACTACTTTAAAATCATCTTTCATTTTATCCAGAAAATAACTATTAACTACCTCATGATTTGCATATTGTTCATTACATACAGCACAAATGCATGTTTCACTTGCATATGCGATACCAAATGATATAAAACATCCATGTTTCAGTTTCAGTTTCTCAAGTGTGTTTGTAATTACCAAACTCTTTTTATTCCCTCTCTTTTTTGCTCTCTCTTGTACTCACACAGACACACAATTCTCTTGACAGACAGTCTCATGTTTCCCTGCTACCGTTAATTGGCCGCATTGTGAAAGGAAGACAACGTTGCAGTTTTCAAATGTTAGTGGCCATTTTTGTGTAGTGTCCAGTAGAAAGAACAAGTGGATAATAGGAGAGCCAGGAGGCTCAGACATCACGTAAAATCATCACCCTTCTTTTTTTGTCTGGGGTTCTGTCTAAACTATTCAGAGTATATTTGCCTATTTCATTAGCTTAAGCATGGTTCAGAAACCAAGTCTTCATAAAGGCTTTCATAAAGGTGATAAATGAAGCCACTCTGCCATGTTTCCTTTGATCCCCAGTTTAAAAAGCTTCTTTTACCTTTCAGTCAGTCCCTTTCAGTATTAGCTTGAGTTTGCGTCACTTGCGTATGTTACATTCACTGGAAAACATTGTAATAATGTGTTTATTGTGCGAATAGAACTTTTTCATTTAGTGCAGTGTAAATGTGCTGCTGCTGTAATTCACTGGATATTTCCTGAAAATATTATGTATAAGTTGTTCACAGAGCAGTTGTCAATTGGAAATCAGAGAAATTCAGAATAAAAAAGTAAAGTTGTGTTGTTTTAGTAGTAATGTTATTCTGGTGTACAAGACAGTAGTGAGACTAGCTATGATGTATGGGTTAGAGACAGTAGCAGTGAGGTAAAGGCAAGAGGGAGAGATGGAGGTAGCAGAGATGAAGATGTTGAGTTTCTCTTTAGGAGTAACAAGCTTGGACAGGATTGGAAACGGTGTGATAATGGAGGATGGAGAGTATAGAGTTAGGTGGAAACGGATGATTTGCTGTGGCCAAGATTGGATGGGAAGATTAACCAATCCGTATCGATACACAAACACGCACGTGCATGATGTGAGGACTTTGGTAGAGCTGCTGTGAAATGATGCCATTTTGGAAAGAATTCAAGATTCATTGGTTATTACATATTTACCTACATTACATATTACATGGTGTTTGCACGAACACAGTCCATATATTTGATTACTGGATGTTTATGCATGCATTTAGAAATATGACCAAACCAATAATTTGGTATTTTGATATTTTGTTTTATTTCTTCTTAATTCAATCTACTTTAACTTAATGTGGGTTACAGATGTATACGATGCATAGAAGGCTGAATGTGCACTCACCTGTAAACTACAAAACAAAGGTTTGGAAACACTACAGGTTTTAAATGAGAGGCATTTTAATTAGAAAACACTGTCGTGCTGCTGTTACACAGTATACAGACAGTACAAATAACTAGCTTATAACTCACCTGAAGCACGACACAGTGTGACTGAGGAGGCGTCTGTCAGCACCTGGCATCCCACGCCTCGGATTCATCTCCTGCGACCCCCAAGAGTTTTTTTCCACACACAGCTGCTAAAGTTTCTACTAGTTTACATGTTTTTCCCTTTGTAACCAGGAAGTACCTCTTTGTGTTAATTTATCTTTTATGTTCATAATATAGAAATTACTTTTATCCTGCTATGGTGAGTTATTAATTCTGTGAGTCAGTTACAGCCAAAATTTACTATACTGTAAACGGAAACATAAAAGGCCAGTTTTGTCTTAATCTTAATTAATTAGAAAATAATCAGACTCATTCAAATGCGTAACATCGTTCCTTTGCATCGTCCAAACCACATCATATAGCATCAAATTGCACCGCGTTGAATCAGATTATGTTGGATTGCATCATCACACCAAAAGTTTCTGCGTGTATCTTTAGTGTATTCGATCGCAGACAGTGTATCGAGAATTCGGGCTGGCTCACACCAGAGATGCCCAACCCTAGTACCCATACTGTCACCATAAACAAGTCTTACAGCCACATGTTTGTTGTAATCTAAGAAGAAAAAAAAAATACAACAAAAAAAAACCAAACCTTAGAATCAGTTTGGGTGTTGTCACAGTCAACATCCTGATGACAAACTACATAATATGAAGAGTCATCCATCACACACAAATACACATAAACAGACTAATATTGTCCCAGTGCCCTGAAGGCAAAGGCTTTGTATGTGTTTATGGCCTTAAGTGCAGTTGACAGGTGCAAATAAATCCCACTCTCCTTTCTCCTTCCCTGTGCATTTTCTGGATATGTACTTTATCCTTCTGCTTTCCTCCACCAGTCATCCAGTTCTATCATTCATATAGCCTGGCTTTCCCTTTCTTGCTTTTTTATTTTATTGTTTATGCTCTTTATCTTCCTCGCCCTTTGATACTCTCACCACTGTCACTAGTTACAGTTGAGTGGGATATGAAACAGTCACTTGTACTACCCTGCATGCAATTCCTTATTTCCCTCTAACCAGTTGCAGTCTACAAGGCAGATGATGAGAGCTTAATATTATGCTACTGGTTCCAGTATGCACAAATGCCAAATCCCCTGCCACAAAGGTGTTTTGTCCAAGGTGTTTGCCACTGAAACACCTCAGGGTTACAAAAGGGAAGGAGGAGGAGTACTAACAAGGGAGATGTTGTCAGGATTCGTCACAGTCCTCCTGTATAAAATGCCACCAGCATTTTGAAACAATGCCACAGAGGAGGAGATATTAGCATGTTGTTTGTTCGTGTATTTGTCTGTGTCTTGGGGCCATTTTAACAATACTGCACGTGTACAGCTGTTTTTTAAACAAGTCATCTAATTGAGTATAATTAGAATCAGTTAGTTGGGTGTAAGGACTAGTTGATTTGGTCTTGTTGCTATGGTGAGTGGAGAAATTGATGCGCTGTATATAGTAGAAAGTGTGGCTGTTAATGAATGCAACAATTAACATATCTTTACATTCATGTGTGTGCAAATGGTTTTAGTTACCCCTCCAGGAGTTCTTTAATGTTGATAAACTGAAACAAAGATAATTCTTTTTGATAGCTCTTCTTTTTTTGGCTTTGTTTTCTCCTTTCTCTGTATCCTCTGTGTTTTATTCACAGCAGTGTCTGTCTACATGCTGAGTGGAAAACATGAGCTTTACAAAAATCCTCTCTCTTTCTTCTCCTCCACCCACCTATGGCAGTGAACCATTAGTAGTCTCCAAACAGCAGCCTTTTCCAGTAGGTATCTGTTGATTGCACTGGTTTTGTTTTGATATATCTGTCTGTAAGGTTGCATGTGCCTGTTTGTATGTGCAGTACCGTACCCCAGCTCATTGTCCAGGGTAAACCTAAGATCGATAATATAACAGTTCTATTCAGAAGCAGATGTGTGTGACAAAACTCATCTACAAACAACGAAGTTTAGAAATTAGCAGTACCCCTGCATTTGCAATCGTATGTGCCATGCTCACATTAGTGTGTTTATCCTTACAAAGATGACATTCACTGATTTTCTCAGTTGTTACATTATAACTAAATCCATTCAACATTGTATATTTTCTGTCTTATAAATGATAAGCTAATGATAAATTAATGATTTTTTATCCCTAATACCTATGGAAAATGAAAACCTAACTTCCACAAAAATAATGTATGTTCTTTAAGCACCATAATGCTAGGCCTGATGCATTTAAGTCAGGTCATTGGCCAGCTACCTTAACTGCTAATCTTTGTTCATATAAATGACCTGCCATTAGATCAAACGAGTTTAAAGATGTCCCTAATCCCAGTCTGAGCCTTTCAAGATTCTGTGTCCTTTTAAAGAGAAGGTTAAATAAAGACTTTTAATGTTGGGGTGAAGCAGTAATAAATATCTGTTTTATGTTTTGTGGGGTTTTTTTGTTACACCACAGGAAAATGTGGAAATACCTACCAGGATTTAATAAAGATAAAATAAATCCACATGTGTATAAAATTACAAGTAGTGTGATCAACAGTTTTATTAGTGCTAGTAAAACAATCTGTTTTTCAGGTAAACAAGATTATTTTTGGAGACCAGTGCTAAATGTGTTAGGGTTAGGGTCTGCTATACATTGCATTTTATAGGCTGTATAAGCTGGTTCATCTCCTCTTATCTTCCTTCTGGGTTTAGAGATGTCTGATTATGTCCAAACTCCAGCAATTCCAATAACAATGTAAGCTTGGCCTTCTCGCCAAGTGGTTTGGCAGATATGAAATCAGCGCGAACAAAATCTGATTTGTGCGTGCCCAGAGCTACAATCTAGTCTCACTGAACTGACTACTGTAATTGTAGTCATAGGTTTTGGGTTTTAGTGCAAGTTTTACCTATACTTTATATGATTGGTGCCATATACATGTGCGGGAGGCAGCACTGGTTGCTGTCAGAAGATCTGTTCTCTACAACACGTGATAAGTTGTTTGCTGCTGTCAGAGAATGGATTGATACTTTTCAATTAACCTACAGACAAAAAGACTCTCCAGAAGAAAGGTTGTATATTCTCAATCTGATGGCTTGCAGCCATTGGTTTAGCTTCATTGGCTCATCTGGTTGGGAAGAGATTAGCAGTCTTGATGAAGTCATTATCTCAACTGAATGAACATGCTTACCCCACAATTAAATGAGTTGATTAGTACTGTGTGATCATTTCTATCACAGCAAGGTGAAAAACTGAACAATATATAGTTAAGCCAAATAAGTGTTTAAATTTCACTTTTGATACTTAGGTATTAATAAGTGTTTATAACAACCACAGTGTTTTTTTTTTTGTTTTTTTTTTGTATAGGATGAAACACATTTGCATCCATTAATCTTTTTTGTTCTTTGAACTCCTGTTGCTTATGGAACACTTGTTTTCTGTCTGTCTGAAAGCAGAAGTATAACCAGTTGAATTTTTCTGCAGTTTTGCATAATTGCTTCTGCTGTGGTCTGTTGTTCCATTTATTAATGTGACATGTTGTTTTTACCAAGGCAAAACTCTCAGGCTGGGCTGCTGTTTCAGTAATAAATACCTTACTTCACGCCCCTATCCTGTATCCTCATATACCAGTTGCACTAGTCATTATTTTCTTGTGCCTTTACTTATGCAAAACACATTTCTCCCCGCACTAAAATACATGTATTTTTTACTATGCCGTTTTTTGGGGGGTGTATAGTGCGTTAAGTGTTTAGTGTTTTGTTTTTTTTTCTAAGTTTGTTAGTGGTGCTGTTAGAATATGCTCATTTTTGGTGAATATTTAAGTATACTTCCTGGCTACACTATTACTTTCTGCTAAGTCCTAATGAGGCAGCCATAGCTAGAAGCAACTGTCATTTAACTATCTTTGCAAAGCAGTCACACATGCATATGCATACATATCCCTGCTCTCGTTCATTTCAAATCTCCTGTCTGATCAATGCTACGAACACACACCAGCACCAAAGCTTCCCAGATTTTTCCCAAACAGAAGGTGTCACATGCTGTCATGTTTTTTCTGAAGTTATTTACTTGTTTGTTTCCCTCTTGATTTCTCCTTTGTTCCTGTGTTTGTCTTGTGTGTGTTCAGTGATTGGTGGAGTGATAATTACAAGTAGAATTGTGCCACAGGCATTCCTCTGTGCTCTGATGTCTCACACCGAGTCATTGTTCTCTTCATTGGCTGATTAAAGCAAACAAACCCATATCTAGGTGTTATTTGGTACATCTGACTGTGCTGCATAAAAGGAACAACTCTGCAGGTTTATAATATAACTCTATTGTTCTTACACTCATTCAATGCACACTCTATAGTCATTTTTTAAGTCACTAATTCAACACAAATAGAGCCATACCTGTTCAATAATACCTAACAATTTGATGGTATATTACAGTGCTTCAGTGCATCATGTATTTCCAAGTTACACCTTTTGCAGAATCTAGTCATATGTAAGAGTAAGATGTGCATTAAAATGCTAAAATAATGAAACTGGTCTGGACAAAAATCATAGTACTCCTAGAAAAGGTGTAATGGACACAATGTGAACATAAGGAAATGTTAAACTAAAGTGTGTTTGTAATTAGCATCACAGGTGTCTTCACCTGTAATCAGTCAGTCTGCCTATTTAGAGGGTGAAAAATAGTCACTGTGCTGTTTGGTATCATGACGTGTACCACACTGAACATGGAAAAATAAGGAGACAGTTGACTTAGGAGATTAGAAAGAAAATTGTAGACAAACTTGTTAAAGTAAAGGCTATAAGACCATCTCCAGGCAGCTTAATGTTCCTGTGACAGTTGCACAAGAAGTTTAAGTGTCCACAGGACTGTAGCCAACCTCCCTGGATGTGGCTGGAAGAGGAAAGTTGTTGCCAAATTGAAGAAATGGATATTGCGAATGGTAACCAGAACAACTTCTAAAGAGATTAGAGATGAACTGCAAGGTCAGATTGCATCATCTGTCACTGTTTGAGCCAAAGTGGACTAAAAAATGCCAAAATGCATATTGATAAGCCACAAAGCTTCTGGGAGAATGTCCTTTGAACAGATGAGACAAAACTGAAACTTTTTGGCAAGTCACATCAGCTCTATGTTCACAGATGCAAAAATTAAGCATCCAGATTGGATTTCTGAATAACAAAGCTTTCCTTATTCTTATTATTTATACAAAGAAAAAAACATCTAATGTGAAACATGGAGGAAGCTCAGTTATGTCCTGGGGCTGCTTTGCTGCATCTGGCACAGGATGTCTTGAATCTGTGCAGAGCGAAATGTGCTGCACGGTGTCAAGTTCAACAGGAAAATGAACTAAAACACACCTGTGAAAAAGCTGAAACACCCTTCACCCTTCAAACCTAAGACAGCGAGAGCTGCTTGCTCTTGGGAATTGAGCCAAAATACCTGTTGACAGGTGCAGAAGTCTCATTGAGAGTTACAGAAATTGTTTGATTGCAGTGATTGCCTCAAAAGGTTGTGCAACAGAATATTCGGTTAAGATTTCATTTGTTAGTTTTTAACAGAAGGGTATTAACAATTTTGTCCACATCTGTGTGTACTGTATTGTTTTCAGTAATGTGTTCCAACCATACACAACTGTTTCACGATTGGCTTTGCCAAATTAGGAAGTTATGGATAATGTCACAGTTTCATTGGGTTTTACTACTTACCTAGAATTTGTCTACGTTTGTCTTGGTGCAGATTCTCTAGCAAAATAAATGGCATAAAGGACAGCAGAGCACAGGGGGCTTTTTTTTTTCTTCTCCTTTTTTTACACAGAGGGTGGTCAACACATGATCTGAACTTTCACTAAGCTAACAAGACTGGCAGATTTAAGGGAGAGGAACACAGTAAAAGACATTATTAGCTGCTTTATAAAAGCCATGCCTGTCATATCAAGCTTTTCTGATACAGAAATGTCTGCATCGATTCAGCTATGGTTCCCTCCCAGCTTTGCCTGATTCAAGCAGTTTGAATCGATGCAGCTGTATCTTAGACATTAAGTCAGACATATTGATTCCAGTTGGCGAATTGTGACACCCTGTGTGTGTGTGTAGTGTGAAGACAGACATGTGTTTGCTTTGATTTTATTTAAGGTTTTTATCTATTAAAGGTGGTGAATGTGGATTTTAAGCATGACTGTGTACAAGGAAAAAAAACGGTAATAACCTCCTGTTACACATTTGCTCCACACGCTTCTTTAGGTCATGGCTAACAAGCACTGAATAGCAAAACTATATCTTTGTGTCTAAGGCAACAGTTTTTATTATTCTGATTGTTGATCCAATTATTTATGAATGTATGCACACTTTTATTTCAAGCTTCTGTTACAGCAAAGCTTTGACTCTGCTGCAAGTCTGTGGTCCTCTGTCTTTCACTTTTAATATTAACCCATTCTATTGTCCACACCACCACTGACTGTATCAGCTGGTCAAAAGTGGAATCATGTCTGAGGGGGTCGTGGGTTGCTATGGGCCCCATGGGAGCTCTCTGAAGGAATGAAATGAATGATACACTTAAAGTAAAGCACTAAACTCCTCCTGCCAGATCCCATAAGGACGCTTCTCTGTACAACTAATAATACAGACACATACTGTATTATACAAAGGTACCATGTAGCAGTGTTAGATTATGTTATGGAATCCCTTCATCCATCACTCAAAATTAAAATAAGTCATTTGGGCAGGAATAGCAGCAGTAAGCTTGAATGGATAGAATGGTTCACCTGTAATTTAAGACACTGAATAATACATCTATCTATACATCTGTGATCAATTGTATTATTGATTTATCTCATATAAAAAATGTTGTTTCCTCTTTGTGCACCTAGATGTACACATACAGAATTGTGATAACTTTCTTGGTTAAGAAAACATTGTAATATATTGATTTATTTTTTATTCACCAGCGAATTGTCTCTGTAGCTGGGATGCTAGGAGAAGCACAAGCTGGGGTTACAGATCTGTAATGTCCGTTCTGCCCGTTCTCAAATATCTGAAAAGCGCGCTGGGGGCATTGCACGGTTCAGACATGTTTAATCTATTAAGTTTGGCAACATATGCCTCAGTGTATTCAGAATTACTGCACAGCTTTCTCATCTGGAGAGAGAACATACCTCTGTTCACCCCTCTATTGACTAGAATTAGTATGGTCCAGCCTCATTAACACTGTCCTTGGCCTACTGATGTCCGTCTTTCAGAGGTCTCAGGGTGTGTGAAGAACAACAGCTTCCTTTGAGCAGATCCATACCTTTTGAGGTGATTGTGTTGATGTGTTCCCCTGAGCCACAACGTGTGTAACCTTTTGTTTCACCGTATCATTTGTCTAGTGCATTGATTACAGGTTAATTGAATGGAATGACTGGTCAACCATCAGTTCTACATGCATACACAATATGATTCTGGCTGCACATAGATACAGCCATACAGCCATACATACATACTGAATAGTTGTGTTCATTTACTTGTATGTGACTTGTGTGTGTTATTTTATATGTTCTTCAGAGAGTTGTGTGAACTATTGATGCATGTATTTTTAATTGCCAGGCCAGTAGGAGAGTTACAAGATGAGGCTCCTGGACAGAGCCTGAACTAAACTCAGCCATTCTGTTCTGTCACTTATTTTTTTTTTCTCACTGACTACCTCCCTCACTCCCTCACTGTCCTTCTAACAAAGAGACAGAAAGTGTCTCTGTGTTAGTCTGAGTGGTGCTAGCTGACCTTCGCTGGGACACAGCCATGTTTCTAATTGCATTGATATGTCAGTGAGCTCCATTGGTTGCAGGAGAGCATAGCAATATTACCCCAAAGCTCTGTGGTGGTGCAATGTGAATTTTCCTTTCTTCTCACTGATGATTCACAGAGTTGAGCTGTCAAGAAGGAACAGACAGACCAACACTTGTACACAAAAAAACTGTGCCAATTCTGGATTTTCTCTGAGGCAACATGATGCAACTCAGTACCTAACTTTTTGTGCATGTGTATGTAAGACACAACAAGCACACAAAGCCCTTCAGCCATATATACAGTAGATTGCAGAAAAAGATAATATAGGGCCTTTGACATGACCCATATGTTTCTGATGGGTTGTTATGAACCCGAGATGTGGATTCGCTGTTTACTGCTGTCTCATTTAATTAATGAAGGCAGAAAATCTGAATTTGTCTTTAGTTTGCTTGTGTTTCACAGTAAACACCACAGTCAAGTCTGTCTTGTCTGTCTTCTACTGTGAGGCAGCTCCAGAAGTCTTCCACTTCTCACCCATATTTTGTTTGCTTAACGTCACAACAAGTCTGTATTGCCCTACCTTAGCTTGGTGCTTTTCCTGTCTCTTTATTTATTTATTTTTTTGGTATAGGTTAATTTGGTCAGATTTGGGTAGTGATTGTGTGTCCATACATGCTCCTACCTTAAGGCGTGTGTCTGTCATGTTTGTCATAGATCAGTGTATTGGAAATTAGATGGAAATGTAAAGTTAGGATATTGTACACTTAAGTAAAAAAATATATAATGCAGTTTTTATGCCCAGTATTAGTAGGATTAGTAGATTTCACATTAATGTTATGTTAATCCAGGTTTTTGATTTACGTGATATTGAATTCCTTTCACTGCCATTAGGCTTAAACAGGGTGAACCACTGGCATTATTAAACCATGCACAGTCAGTGTATTTAATTATTCAGTTGTTCTGATATTACTGACTTTTCTTTGTTATAGTTTTGTAATATTTTTAAATTACTTCTCATTAAGGTATTTGCCTTTACATTTGAAATAAATTCATATCCAATATAGTAACAATACTGTTAATCTCTGTTTAGCATGGTTAGAAAGTAACTAACAAAAGTCACATCTGTTGTATCTTGTTTTACTGTCTGAGTTGGTTTGATCTGATTGAGACCATGCTTTCAAAGGCAGGCTGCGTTGAAGAGTAAGAGTTACAGGAAAGCGAATGAGATGAAGGATACAGGAAAAAGTGTGTAGTTGTTTGAAAGTAAGAGAGTAAAACCTGTGTTGATGGATAAAAGCTGGTTACCAGATGGGTTTGAGAGAGAGTGGGGAACAGAGAGAGGGAAAATGGTTAAGAGATGGAGGCTGATGTGGCTGTCTGTAATGCGATATGGCAGATGCGATTTTATTTTTAGGACACAAGGCCCGAGAACGATAGGTTTTATAGGGTTTTGAGTGGGTTGATCTTTTTAAATATTCAACTTCAATGAAATATGGAGCATGACTCCAGGCTGTTTGGAATTCATAAGTCTGTTTGGCAGGACTGGCCCTGAATGTTGAGAGCTGTCAGAGTCGGCCTGAGTGTTAAACACAATCCCTAAGCTGGCAGTAGAAACAATGGCAAAAAAGAAACACCTCAGTGGCACTACAAAAGAGGCTGAGGATGGAACTGTTGGACTTGAAGATGGTGGGTGATTGTATCTTGTGTTGAACTTAAGGGTCAGTCAGATCAACCACTGTATAGTTGGGCTAGGGAACAATTGACATGTTCCCAAAATACATACTTAGTTTTGATTGATTATCTGGCAAACAAACAAAGAAAATATTTTTAATGTTATCCTTAATTTTGTAAATATTTGCTATACATCCTGGCGTGTGCTGAGCAGATTGACTAAAAGGTAATACCCGCTGTGTATTTGTACATAAGCTCCCATAGACATTACACTGACTTTGTACTAAAGGGGTTGCAGAAAAAAGTCAGTTTAATGGCATGGCCGCCAGACGCAGACATTTGTGTTCTCACATGCAGTTCCCCTAGTAAAGTGTAGAGAACTCCAGGATTCCAGTGCTTGTGTGAGAGCAGCTCCTGTCTACAAAGTCATGCTGCTTTGCAAGTCACCTTGCCATCGGCACGAATGCACCTCCACTTTTGCATTTTGTTTTTCAGCAGACAGTCTAGACGGTCCTTTCTTCTTTTGTGCAAAGAACCTAACGATAGTTTTTCCTGAAAACCTGAAAGCTGAAACATGGACTCATCTGACCATAAAACTTGTTCACTCTGTATTTCAGTCCATCTGACATGAGCTTGGGCCCAGAGAACTCAGCAGTCTTTCTGTACAGAACTGATGTGTTGCTTCCTCCTTGCATAATAAGATTACACCAGTAATGAAGAACAGCTATTAAAGTTAATATTCTTATTTATGTGGAACCAATAATTTTATTAATTATTAACTTTGTTATTCGCTGCAGTCGATGTGTGTACAACATAGAGAAGCCTGCCGTTTGTGCTCGTTTTCAGTCATGTCAGCTTCTCAATGAACAAGTAAATAATTCTATGTAACTAACTGATTGGACGCTAACACAGAAATGTCTGATTCTGCTCATTTGTCTGTCTGCAGGTACTTTTGCGAGTGTGTTTCAGTTTGTGCTTATGTAGGCGTGTGAAGGATCAATATTTTCTTCTCTCAGTGTGACAGGTGCACACTGCTGGAGAAAGAATCTGATAGAAACCCTTAGTTAGTGTAGAGCCACTGAGGTGAAATACATATGCATTAGACTACGACTGCTTGGATATTTACCAGCAGTAACCACACAAACAACAACAGGTAGCGGAGCCTGAAACCAAGGCATGTTTAATTCATGCCAGAGGCAGCAGAGTACACTGACTGTACACCTGTATCTGTGAAAGAGCCGGTGCTTATTAGAAAAGGACTGTGCGCATGTGTGTTTGCTTCTATGCAGTGATGTGTGTTTGTCAGGTTGTCTCTGTGCGGGAGTGTGAGTGAGAGAGGGAGAGAGACCGTAGGAAGTGATGCTGTCCCTGTATGAGGAAACATTCTCAGTCCATTACCCTGCATGTAGATATAATTAGAGTAAAGCAGGAATAAGAGTCTGCTCTGCTGCAGCCATCTGCCAGATGCATTTCCCCTTTGTTGTGCAGGCCAACAGATTTGTTTATATTGTAAAGGATGATACCTCTTCTTTTAATATTTTACCTCATTTTACAATATGCACATTTGTATTATTGCTGAGCATCACCTGAAGCACAGCTGGTTTAAATATATATACTTTATGAGTGTATGAATGAATCTCTGCAAACCTCAGGTGACATTGGTAATGTATAAAACCAAATATGAAGTTGTAGTTTTTTTTCTATTATCATCGGTCAATGCAGTTAAAAGCGAGGAAAGTCACTATTTCACATAACAACAAATTAAAACACAATGTGATAAAAAAGGTAATACCAACTAGGCCAATGGTAGGAAAGTATTGCTCCTTAGCTAAAGACAGTATATTTATGGTACAGTATATATGGTCCATAGCAAATTATCATGTCATATCATGAATTCTAGGTGTCTTTAAATAATAATTTTTATGGTATTTATTTGAGTAACAGTCTGGTAACAGTCTCTATCCTTCACATGTTTCTCTCTTCACATTGTAGTATTCCTCTTATGTCTCCTTTCTCTGACTAGTGTCTGGAAAAGCACACATATGCTCATATGCCACTATTGACCATGGAGAGGCAGACGTGTTTAAGACGGTGCAGAATGGGTGCTCCTGACCTGAACACTGAGATAGCGAGACAGAGAGCGGAGCATAGTTTTGTGATAATTTCTAATAAATAGCTAGAAAAAAAGCTATTTGTTCATTTAGGCGGAACTCTCTCATGATAGTGTTGTGCTGTAGAACTCATTTGTATCTTCCTTTTTGTCCTATTTTATTTCTTTATAATAAACCAATCAAAAGACCATCTTAATAGAATTTCTGTTTATTTTTAGATACAGTTCTATATCAGGTTTACACTTACTGGCCACTTTTTTAGGTACACCTGTACAATACAATGTAATCCAGTATAGCTGCTCTGCTGTAAATTCTACTTTTTAATTTTAATTTCTCAGGTTTTATGTTGAAATTTTGAGAAAAGTTATACACATTTTTGCTGAACTGCATAATATGGTGTTTCTAAACTTTGGTCTTCTCATTCATTTTAAAATGAGTAGCCAAAACATTACAACAGCATAATTCAAGACTCTTAATAGAATGTACAACTCCACTACCCCCTATGCTATGTCACAGCATTTAATTCACTGTGGCTGTCACACTGTAATAATAATTTGGTATGCACCATATGACATACTGTATGTAGGATATGCTTAATATCAGCAACATTTAAACCTTTAGTCATGTACAATTTTGTGTCTTTAGTGAACTTCTGATAAATTTGTTATAAAGTTACTGACGAAACATATCAGTGAGTTTGGCAAGTAGACAGGTGGCTTCTGTTGTCCATGAAAACAGCTTTGTATCATTTATTTTAATTGTATTCTCAATAGAGATTTGCGTGCAGTGTGAGTGATCAGTGTGTGTAGGGTGGCAGGGAACCAGGCTCGCTTTTGAGGCATTGTTAGGTGCACCAAGGCGTGCTAATGTAATGTTATGCTTGGCTGCAGCTCACAGTGACAGGGGGTTCACACTGAGGGGCAGAGGACTTGAGGGACATCCAGCTTAGACCTTTTATATTGTCCATGTTGCCTTTTTTGGCTTCAAGCATCAAACCATTCCAGCACCCCACCCCACTGCTTATTCACTTTGTCATGCACACTTGATTTTAATATGACACAAGTGTATGACAAAAGTGATGATTGTAAAGGGTCATCAGTGTCCTCTTTTTTTTGGACTGATCATCACTGTAACTAAACAAATTTTGCCTCTAAAAGTCCAGACACACTGGAAGCGACAGAAGTAATGATTTGAAAAAAGCAAAAATGAATTAAGCAAATTATATGCATCACAAATATTCACATTGAGTTCCCAAGAATTCCCAAGAATTGCTAAAATTATATATATATATGCTCTAGGATGTTCATCTGAGTTCTTGTCTGAAATCCAACAGGAAAGAATGCTATGACTACTCAGGCAGTTATACCAACTGGCAAACAACCAAAACCTCCTGTCATAAATAATTGATCTTCTGTCCCATAATTTTGTGGTTGGAGAGCCCCAGGATGTTTTGCTGTGACATGCTCGTGCATAGCAGTTGTGCTGCTGTGGTAACATTAAGCCATTAGCACTGGACAGCACTATTTTATTAGGTCTCTGTTTAAAGAATCCCATCATTTTGACTGTACTGTTTTGGCGTTTTGGAATAAAGATGCATTTTAAGCCTACTAGGGAGTTGGATCATTTACCTGAAAATTAAAATATGTATATTATGTAACTGACATATATAGATTAGGAATAGATTAGGTCTACACATTGCCCCAACCCTCAAATATAAAACTGAAAACATTATAAATTCTCTATGTGGTAAAAAGTAATTTTTTTGATACATCAGCACTTGCTGTTAGAATAACACTCGATTTTTCTGTTAGTTTACCAAAACAGGAATTAATTAAACTTATGAAGTAAGCCTATGCTAGTTTTGATAGCATGCATATGAAGAATAGAGGACAGAAAATAAACAACCATCACAACTGCATGCCAGCATACATCCTTTAAAGGCTAAATTATGTAGCTTTTCTACTATCACTATGATCTCTTCTCCTTCATTTCAACAAAGGTATTTGGGGTTGTTAAATGTGGGAAAGGGCATCAAATCACATCACAACAAAGAAAACACTTTGATATATAGTAGAGCAGGACAGGATTCTGTTACATATAACAGTGGTAGTTTGCGCATAACCCACCAGGACTGTTACAGTGCTCTTTCAACAATTTCCACTCCTATTTTTTCCTCTCTGTCCCCCTCCTTTTTCTACTCTGTTTTAGTCTACTCCCAATTACATTCATTGAGAATGTTTGTTTTGTCCATCTTGCCATCTTCTCACCCATGATCCCATTTCTTCCTCTATTGTTCTCCTGTGTTTTTTTTCATTGCTCATTGCCTCTCCTTGTTTTTTAATCCCATATGATGTTTTTGCTGTGACAGAGAAGCTAGACAGACACTCTGCACACACAGTTAACTATGATAAACAAGGAAGGGACAAACCTTCAGTGACTACTGTGTTGCCAGGTAATGATCTTTAATTACAGCTAGTCCAATGCACACAGGCATGCTAACAAGCTGTCTGCTAGCTTTTACCTTTGAAATGATTCTTGGGGGGAAAGTGGCGCCTCATACACATTTATGACACCATACGACATTGTTGAACTAATAGTAGATTTTTGTGCATCTCATTTCTATATTCAAAAGTGCACTAAATTAAAATGTACACAATAATACAAATTAATAAAAATAAACTGATGAAGGGTTTACCCCTGTAATCTCACCTCAATGGCAATATACAGCTGTCCATTAAAGGAGAAGACGTTCTGGAAGTTGTTTGTAGTCTGCTTCTTTAACCCTCCTAACCACGATTTAGTCTGTTGTGGTCCTTTTCTTTTTTTTAACTTTCAAATTAGTGGTTTTGATGGGGTAAATAAATGCAACTTGCCACAGATACAAATAAAGCCTTTGTCTAAGGCTTTTTGTGTCCATAACATTTCTCATTTTTTTCTAAATGTTACAGGCTAAATGATTGATCAGAAAGGTATAATTAATAGCTCAGTGAATGTGATAAAGGTTGTACTGTAGAAATATGTTTTTGAACAGGTCAGAAGTGTATGCAGTGTTTCTATCAGTAGTGTGGAGTGTGAGAGTGCGCTGATGTGAATCACAAAACAAGAATGATGTTAGCAGGCAGGCCAGAAAAAGAGAGTGGGAGGATCTTGCAGATCTAATATAATTCTGAGCCCAGTCAGCCCAGATGCACTACATCAGGTCGCAAAAAAAAAGAAAAGCACGATCGACCAGATAAGGCCAGACGGACAACTCTAAGGCCGTCACACTAATTATTGTAATCATTAGTTAAAATTGTATTTTGAACACAATTTATTTATTTTTTCTTTTATGTATATTTCCTGATTCCTGTTCATTACATCAGCTCCAGATGTTCCACTTATACATGCCAGAAAACAGGGCAAATAGTCATTTTTAGACAGAATATGCAGCAAACTGCCAAGCTAACTAGCTGTGTTGTGATTTGTGACGAGTGCAGAAGTGTGCGTTTGATCTTGCTAACTTCAACTTGTTGTCATTCAGTCTGCACAGAGAGAGTCACTTCACTGTCTGTATTTTTGTAGGGCGTGACTACTCTCTTCTTAAAGTGATCAAATACAGCAAACTTCATAAAAGTGGAGAGAAGGGGGAGGTAGCGAGAGATGAGAGGAAAGGCTCATCTGCATCTGTATTTGAAGTGGCACATGCAAATGGACCAAATGATCTGACAAGACGAAAATGTGAATTTGTCTCTCTAGCTATTTGCAGACAGGATAAAGAAACCTGCTGTTTTCTGTACTGGACTGCGTATTATACATTCCTACAAAATGCCACAGTGTCATACATTAAATGAGGCACCATGGTTCCATCTTGAAATAGCTGATGATGTTCTCAAACCATTCAGAGTGGTGATCAGTCTGTTTTGTTTGAGATTATGCTTCTTCTGCAAGAGAATGACTGTTAGTAGCTGGTTAAAAGGCTGTGGGCTATGAGACTTGCAGTTTAAACATACATTTTAGAGCAAAGCTGAGAGAAAAGCAGACACAACAAGCTTTGTCTGCCAGCTCTTTTATCATTGTTTTTTCTTCTCCAGTCTGCCTTCCAGCACAGTAAAGGACAGTGGCAGGCTGAGAACTGTGATAGACTGGTAGTTTAGCAAAATCACGTTGTGTTCACGTTTTACAGGCACTAGAAAAATACCAGTCTCCAAGCTTTCTCATGTGTTGACTGTTTTGCTCCAATTGTGTAACAGCTCTTCATGTAGATGAGTTCATTGTCACCACAACAGTGGAAGTCAGTGTAGCTTTAACAGTCAGGGAAAGAAAAAGGCAGGCAACTGCTGCAAACCCGACTTCACTTTCTGTCTCCCTGTTGATGCTCCCTGACTCAGCCTGCTTACTAGGTTCTCCAAACTTCAAGAGAGCAGAAGACGAGAGGAGGGAGAGAGATCAGTCAAAGCTCATCTGCATTAGTCGAGCCTGCAAAAATAAATGCAGCAAATGGTATTAAATGAGGAAATATGAGCCCCATTTCTGCTACTATTTGCAGATGGAAAGTAAAAAATCTCTCTCCTTTTTTAAGATTGGACAGGAAATGTTTTACAGTGTAACATTATCACATCGCTGTGTGAGCATTAACTGCTGCATATCATAATTCCGTTTAGTCGTGTAAGATGTCGCTACATCAATGCACAGATCTGAAAATAGAAAAAAAATTATCAAAAATTCCAGCTTTATGAGTTGTTCAAATATTCATAGTATTATTGAAAAAATAAATACAACATAGAAAACATGCAGTGATACGAACCCGAGGCAACAAAAAAGCCAGTGGTGGCAGCTAACACTATACTTGCCCCTTATTTTTCCTAGTCTAAGGCAGTAACTGAAGCAATGAGCTATTTTATCTAGAAGGACTTGCACTTATTTAGTTTTGTTCAAAGAGCTGGATTTAGATAGATCAGAGTGACCCTGCAGTTGGGGTAAACAGTACACAGTTGCCAAAACTTTAATGAAAAATGTGTCCTTGGGGACCGTGAGGATGGTCTAAAATTGTGTCCTTTTTGTCACTATTTATTGTTGAAAAGAGGAAGTTCAAAATATTTTAAACATCTTTAATATATTTATAGGACTTGAGAAGGAGTCCAACATAAAGTATGTGGAAAAGTGGTGTATAAAGCCATTTGTGGTTTTGATAAATTGATTGAGTCAGCGTTGAAAGTGGAGCTAAAAAAGAAGCATAGTTCGTAATCTTTGCTGTAGACTGGAGGTCACATTAGCATGGCGCACCTGAATCTCCAGCTGAACTCCATATTGCATATCACAAATCCGAATCCATATCAAATCGAGTGAAAGGGATAAATGCACACCCCTACAGTCACAGCATGTGCTCAGTAAAAGACGAAGAGGAACTATTTCGATTGAAATTCCACTTGACTCGCTCTCCAATAAAACCAGTGTCAGTTGTTGGTTAAAGGAGTGCAACCTGTGAGACAAGACATGTTTTACATCTCTCAGACGTGTTTTACAGCTTAGATGAAGGCATATGTTCAGACGCCAGCAAGGCTTCAAAGGAAGGAGCAGCTAGGTGTCATAGGCGGGCAGAGTGAGAAGAAACTCAACTTGCCAGCACTTTGATCATGTTCACCACTAAAGGCCAGAGCCCTGTTAGGGAGAAAAGAAATACACTTTTGGATAAGAGGTCTTATTGAAGTGTGTGTGTTTTTTTTTTTAAATCTTCTTTTGAAATGTAAATACGTGTGTATTGATACTTTTTTTTTTCTTTTTCTCAGTAGTGTGTGTTTTCGTTTAGAATTATTAAGGGATCATGCACAGCGGAAGGTAATTAAATGATAATTCATGCTAATACATACCAAAATAAATATCAGTTCAAACAAATTTGTCATAACTGGTAGATGATAATACCCTCTTGCATGTTCTTTCTCTCCAAGATGACAGGAATGACATTGGTTTAAAATTTAAACAGAAATGTAAACAAGATATTAAAATGCTAATCTCCGATTCCACAACTGATAAATTTCACAACATCTGAGTGTGAGTATGTTTTGTTTGTAAAGCAAGTGTGTGTTTATTGGTGTCGACCAGAAAGAAACAGGCTTGGCTGGATGACGGGTCCTTTGAGGGGACAGAGAGGACATGATAAGGGATTCTGAAGCAAGTGGGGAATAATTGTCAGGTTTTACAATTGTGGATGCAACAACAGGAAGAATGAAAAGGGGAGGGGAGAGATAATGAGAGGAGGCTTGGATTTTCAACTGTGGTAAGTGTTCAGTCACAGCAGTAAGGCAATGCACTCTACTCATTTTGTCCTTTTAAAATCCCCCTTTGCTCCTTGTTTGCTTAACAAGTTTGTGTGTGTGTGTGTGTGTCTGTGAGTTTGTGTGTGTGTGAGTGTGAGAGAGAGATCATTGGCTTCCTTGGCTTAATTTTGCAACCGGTTCCTTCTTGTCTGGTCTCTTTCCTTCCTTTATCCTTATTTATTTGTCAGAGCTTGTGTTCAGGGACGTTCCTTGTCATTCGTCAGTGTGGCCCATAAAACACACTGTCATGACTGACTGGCCACGCTCCAAACTCATTACCGATTGGCTGACAGAGCGGGTCGCTCTGTTCTGCTCTGCTGTGTTTGACTCCTGTTTGCCAGACATTTCAGACTCAGGAAACTTTAAATGCGGTGATGTCTTTCCTCGCGCCACTCCCCTCAGCCCCACACTCAAGGTCACATGAATATGGATTCACCCTCTCCTTCCAGCACACACATACTGATGATGAAGTCTAAGATCTACTAAGAGGGTTTATAATTCAGAACGTTGGTCTGATCTTAGCCGTCACTCTATTCCACTCTCTGTCTGGGTGTGTATTAAGTTGGCACCTAGAGGGGAGGGTGGGAGGCTGAGTAAAATGGTGGATGGTAGCGTGGGATATGGGATAAGAAAGATAAAGAGTACTGCTGTAGGAGCAGAGAGCTGAGATGAAGAGTGGTGGAAGGAGAATGGATGATGATGGTGGAATCAAGGGAGGTGGAGCTGGGTGGGAGGCTGTCATGAAAGAGAAAAGGGAAAGAGACTGGGAGATTGGAAAAGGACGACGTACAATGTTATTGAGTTTCTGTTGCGGTTGATCAGCCATATCCATTTCATCATATTGAACTGGCTGCATGCCACAGTCTACTGCAGAAAATTTGTCCTCATCAGTGTGTGTACACTTGGCGTATGCTTCCATGGTGGCTGTTTGTGTGTGTATCCATCCAGACTAAGTATGTGCAGAGAGTGCTTGAGTGTACATATATGTGTGTGTGTGTGTGTGTGTGTGTGTGTGTCTTTGTTTTGCTCTGCATGTGCATATGCTTACTTTGCAATGATTTAAGTTATTTCATCTTGTCGTGTTTGTTGCAGTGTGACTGATACTACATTTCCTATTTGTTTATTGTTTCACTTTTATCCTGCTCTCCGCCTTGGTTGTAATTTCATCTAATCTGATTAACCCCCTTGCTTCCGTTCATTTACCAAGTCAGTCACGTATGAACTTCTTTTCATCGTTTGTTTTCATTGTCAAAGGTGTGCTTACAGGTTTGTCTCTGTTTTTCACTCACAGAAAACAAGGCACCTTTACAAAGGTCTCGCTCTCGTCAGAATATAAATGCGGGTTCGGCAGCGGTGAAAGCTCCCCCTGCCAAGGAGGCCCATAATGAGTCTGAGGGCCATCTATCTGCAGCAAGGGCCAAGACTGCTCCATGTTCGGAGTCAGGCCGCAGGTACAGGAACTCCCCGGGTCACAGCTATGGGCTGGAGAGAGAGAGAGTGATGGAGAGAGAGACTGTTAAATCCACCCAGAAAGAGATGGAGGTTGAAGCAGAGCCTCTGGCCTTCCAGCCGTCCTCCGCTGCTGCTGTGGTCAGCAACTGTGGCACCAATGGAGAGTCAGATGTAGAGGCTCTTCTGGCCAAACTCAGGGCCTTGTAAGATTCATTTGTAAGTCTGAAATATCATAAATATACAGTATGCCTGCTGTATGTTTGCACCCACACATGGTCTGAATGTGATCTAAATAATTTTCCTTCAACCATTTTGTAAACAAATGGTTGAGAAGAAAAATTAAGTTTTTAAGAAAAAACAAAGTAAATGATGAGTAATTACAAGGGAACAAAGACTTTCTTCAAACGTAATGAAAACTAAATTTCCATAAAACTACTTATGAATTTGAAGACCGTGGGTTTTATATCTTGATGGTACACAAATGTTCATCGTTTTCTGAAAGTAAGTTCTGGCACTTGAAACCTAGGAACTGGTCACACTGGTCCACAGAATGTCTTTAGAGGTCACATAGAGTTAAAGAGAAACTGTGTCATAAGTTATAGTTCATATTAAAAAACAAACCCAAAATAATTCATCAGATTCTCTAGCAGTTCTAGTAAAGTGCACTGCCAATAATAACTTTATACATATGCAATATTTAAAAAAAAAAAAGAAATTACTTCTACTTTGACATATATATATATATATATGATAACTGCTTCTAGTGTTTATGTTACACCTCCATCATATTGACCTGCATTTTTTTTTAGTTACCCATTCTTTATTTTCATATGCATGTTTTAGTTATTGACTGTAAGCTGATAGCTATATCTATTTCTTTTCTCCACTTTTTCCACTGTTTTCATTGTATGTGTTCTTCTTTTTTTCATTCCTTGTGTGGTGATCAGGTGTCTTTTATAGTCAAATCACTTATTTGATTCTTTGTGCTTTCTTTAAAAAATATCAGCATGCAATACACACAGGCACACAGTAGGCAGAGTAATTACATGTCATTTGACAAGTTGATTGTAGTTGCACTAGAATGCTTTGTATCATTACTAGGAATATTTATGCACAGTGAGAACTAGTATGAAGAAAAAGGGACAGCAAGAGTATTGATGCTGTTATTTCCTCACCACATTTCTGCTGCAATCACTCAAATCTTAAGTATATTTGTTGTATCTTTATTCATATCACTCACTTTTATAGAAATATTTACAATAAAATAAGAAAAGGGATGATGTGTATTTTGTTTTATTTTTATTAAATGATTTTGAGATATAATTGAAATGAATTCATGTTAATCCTACTTTTGTTTGTTGGATTCTCTGATTCACACAGATCACTTATTGTATAATAAATCACTGAACAAGCGCACAAAGAGTCAAAATCATCGTAACAATTGTAATGCATATCTTTATTAAAATATAACCATATACTGTATAAATGCAACCAAATATAATACCAAATACATATTATCATAATTTTAACAGCTGTAATAGAGCGTAGCATAGAGTAATAGAGCGTAGCATAGAGTAATAGAGCTTGATGGTTGCAACAGTGTACAAAGCTCCATGGTGCTCAGATCTGTGACCACATTCTTCAAACTGATTGTTTATTCTATTTTTTTTCCTCTCCATATCCACTTGTCACTATCTATATCTGTAAGTGGACCACAAAGATTGACCAAAACTGATGGCTGTGGTTTTGTCGACTGTCGGCTTCTGAACTGGATCCTTTACTCAACTGATAGATAACAATCTTCATACCTTTTCAGATACTGTTGAAAGTGTCTGAACAATCTTCAGCTTTCCCTTCACATTGTACATTATCTTTTCTGGTTTAGAGTACGACAGGAAGTCATTCCACAATTGTTGTAATGTAAGGGGAAGTCAGACTTCCACTATAGTAAAATAAATTCATAGTTTTCTTATGATTCATGACTAGATTCGCTCATAAAGTACTACATAATCATGTGTACACATAATAAAGAAACACGTTTATCGTAGTTTCCGTTCATCTGCATCGTTACATCTTCTAAATAAAGGTTCACACATGACTCAAAGCTGGAGGGAGCATGTGCGAGCTTTTCTCACTCACTTATTAATTAAACAAGAGAATAAAGGCACTGTGCTGAACATATGCCTTCTTTAAAGCATAAATCATCTGTACTGCATTTAAACGTACACTATGTGAATTTGAGAAGTACAGAGAGAAAGAGGTCTGCCAACCAGTTAAACCAATATTTGACAAGGTCTGCTTGCTGTAGCCCGTCAGCTGGTGAGTAGCTTCAGCACTAAGAGCATCACAACTGTCCCCATCTGGAGCAGAGCCAGAGACAAATATCTCTCCAATGATGCACTCAGTGTATTGGGAGAGCGAAGCGGTTGTTGTTAACTGGGCTCCTCCAGTGGCCTTAATTTAGCTTTAGCTGGCTGTGGCACGCTTTTTACTGAACAACTTAAACTCTAACCACTTTCTTTTGAGGTCATCTGTGGTTCTTTGCGAGGATGTAACTGCAGTCACCTTATTCAATACATCAGCATTTTGTAAAAGCTCTGCTGCAAATATTTTCCCCCCTTTTTCTTTCCAGTGAGAGAGAATTATTGTCTATACGTGCTGCTGAAGTTCATTTTTCTGTTTCCCAAATGTAATTTTGATCTATAGATTATATGTGGGTGTTCTCCAATACCTATTATGACATTTGTTAGGAAGTACCACGATGATAATACACGATAATGTGCCGTAAACATGCTTTTAATTTAAAATGGACAAATGTTTTCAACCTTTAGTCTGTTTTAGATTTGAAAAAAGGAAAACTTGCATGTGTATGATTAACTGGAATACATTTTGTCCACATGCAGAGTAAGAACATGAAGCTGCATACATATTGATAATACATTCCCTTTAATTCCCTGCATGATTTCAGGATCTAAACAGTGATTACACTTTGTCACAGCCTGTGTGCAGCCCTGTTCATTTGAAAGGAGAGCAGGAAAATGACCAGCTAAACTCATAGACACTACAAATTGAGAGGAGGACAAGAGCATAAGGAGGATAAGATCTTGTTATGCTTGGGGAGCCTGCATAACTCACAGGTCTGCATTCTAGCCATGAGTTTTATCAACGGGCCTAATAAAGTGGAGAAAAACATATTGTGTAGCAGATTGCAATCTGGGCTCTTTGATTGGAGATGAATTTAAAAATGTGTTTGAGGATTTGTGAAGGAGGAGGAACGAACAAAGCAGATCAACACGTGTCACCACTTTTCTTCCCAACAGTAGAAGAGTGAGCACTGCAGTGTTTCTAGCCGTCTGTACACATCGCACTGTGGAATTCTACTACTACTTTTTCAGGTTGTTTGGCAGAATCATTTTCTAATCTACTGCTGATGGTGTCAGTCACAGTTGTAGATGGAAGTTTAGAAAGGATCCAACTGCCATCTACAAAATATGTTGAAATGCTACTAATTTGGCTTGCCAATTATGTTTGGGTTGAAATTAAACAGCTGCCTGGATTAAACTGCTAAAGTGTTTTACAATTCTGAAGTATGATATTCTTACACAGTGTTGACACAGGCAGCACGTCAGTGGCTTATATGCGTTGCACAATAAACAATCAGTGTAGTGACTGAAGAGAATAGGCTTAAAGTGCAAAAAGACCCATTAGGTTGTAGTTAAGTGAGTGAAATGGCAGCTGTTACAGATCCTGTGGAAACTGCTTTGTCCATTAAAATGCACCTTTTCTGTCTAAGTGAGATGGATAACTGCAGGTAGTGCAGCTGAAACTTTGTATACGTTATGTATACCTCCAGAAAACAATCTGCAGTGAGTTAGGTCTATTAAACAGTGCAGTTCATATTCTGTGTCCTGCTGAATGTGTCTTCTCAGTTCAAGCCACACTTTAGTGAAGTTTAGTGAAAGATCTTGATTTTGGTTACATATTAAAAAGGTCAGCTGTTCCTGTGTCATGCTTAAAGTCAGAGTTGTCTTTTTTCCCAGTGTTAAAGCTCAGTCTGTTTCTGACCTTAACCGAGTACTCTGACCTGTGTAATGATGGCAATGAAAACATTAATAGGGCTTCAGTTGGCAGCAGCCGAAACTGTAGGAAAGCAAATATGCGGAAATGGTTTAGAGTGGACATTCTACGTTACCGGTAGTAAAAAGTTCTGAAATGTGCTGAATATAAATGTTCATATAATAGTGGTCAGGGGACTGTTTCACAGAATGCTACAGATGTGAACTCTAGAGTATGGATTTTATTTTATGATTTATTAATAAAATGTGTCCAAATGAAAGAAAGGAGGAAAAAATATTAAGTTTGAGTTTGTGAAAAAAAAGGTTCCTGCGCAGCATTGTAATTCCTACAAAATGTATATACTGATCCAAATGTATTCATACATTATTTTCATATTAAGGGTATAGGATAAGCCAGTAGAATTCCCATTTTCTTGAAAGACATGAAGTAGTAGTCATGTTTCTTCACTATCTGTCTATGCTGTTCAGAAATTCTGGTGCTGCTTTTCTGTCTCTCAATCAATTTTCTTCTTTTCTTTCTTCTGAAGCTGCATCACAGTGTCACAGGACTGATCGGTGTAAAATCTAAGCCCAGGCACTTTACTATCAGGAGGAGAATCGTATGGTGGCAAACTAACACCATAATATTGTCATCCCGGGACATGTCGGGCTCTCGCTTTTTTGTTCTGAGACAACATGTTCATGTCTGTGTAAAGTGCCTATGAAGTATTTGTGACTGAACAATTAAACGAACAATGGATTCTTCCCACTATCTTTATTATTCCTTCCTCATTCTTGTCTTACACTTTCTATTGCAGTGCCCTCTCTCTTCTTTGCTGGGGTTACCTCCATCTGTCACAGCAGGTGTGTTTTTGTCTGTCTTGTGTGAAATTCTTTGATCACTGTTGTGCTACACCAGTGTAAATTTTTGCCCTCTTTCAGTTCTTTGTCTTTCTTGCTCTGTCTCGCAAAGATGTTTGCTGGTGTTTTTGTTGTTAAAAGCATGAAAGACGGAAAAGTCATCCCTTGCTGCTTTTCAAACAAATTGCACATATTTGGCAATCATGCAAAATATCCCAGCATATATTGAATATCTCCCTATCTGTCCTATTGTGCTTGTGATTTATTCTCTGTTCTAACAGCTGAATGGTAACTTGCTGTCTGAACCTTATGCATGTTCATTCATCTGAAGTCACAACAAATTAGCATGGTTTGGTTTGCTGTTGTTTTTCTCAGCAGCTGCTGGTCTGTATTGGTTGATTTCTTGATATTTTAATAACTTTGGCTTGCAGCGGTGGAGTCAAAACCAGCATGAGCTCAAAATAGGACTGTAAATAGGAGAGGAGTTAAACAGCAAGACTCACTAATAGTTTAGAAGAGATGAAAAACATCAGCCAAGTGGAGGGAAGCTTGACAAGCATCATGTCGCTAAGAAAATTATCATGTTACTCTACATGCTGAAGGAGCACAATTTAAACTGAAATCCAAGCAATACTGTATTTTGATCATTCTGCGCACCTGAAAGTAGCCATCCAACAAAACATAATTATAGCTGCCTTAAATTAAATGTTGCTTATTATGAGCATGTGTTTGGCACCAACAGAAGAGCTGTGGTTTGCAGGGTTGTCTAATGTTGCAGTACATAGTGGATTCCCTGGGGACTATGGCACAGAGCAGAGTGACAACTGTAAAAACACTCGGTACACTTGTGCTTTGTTGGCAGTGACAGAAGTGAGCACATCTGGCTTTGATCACCATGGCAATGGTGGTGCAGAGAGTGACAGGCCAAGCAGAGTGATGGAAACGGATTCACAGGGGAATCATTATCCTGTTTAGTAAGCCTAATGAGAGAAAAAGGTGTTGCACCTCAGCAAACTCCTGTCCTTGTTTAAGGGAAACACATAAACCAAATACGCACAAGCTTATGCAAGATGTAAGTGAAACAGGCACATTGTGCATCACAGATAAACAAGAGGAATTAAAACTAGAGAATGTCACAATAGACTGTTAATGTGGTCCTAAATGTAGTCTGCTATTAAATGTCAAAGCCTTATTTATTTAGAAATGTTTTACATTAATCAAATAGGTGAATAATTGCTTAAAAACTCTGACAAAGATAACTTCAGAGAAGACAAAGTGAAAGAATGGCGTTTGATCAGAAGATGATTGACGTACTGGAGCTGACACCTTAGAGTTTGATTAAAAAGAATAGTTTTAGAAATTTTAAACTTGGTAAAATTGTAATTATATTCCTCATTAACTACAAACACTGGAATTTTAAAAAGGACATGCTTTTCAACCACGTGTCCACACTTCGGTTCCTAATGAACAGCACCCAACAGTAGCCTGTACTCTTCCTGTCTGCTTGATGACAGAGGCGCAGACTTTCATATATAACTTCCTTAAATCTAGCTAGTGTTTGGGTTAGGTTGAATTAATTACACATCATTACAAATCAGTTGCTAAAAGATCCCAAGTGAAAACAAGTATCTGTATACTGCCTGTATACTGTTAATTACATAAGCAATCAAAGCTTATTCTGGACACAAAGGCTAGAAGAAGACATGACCTGTGTCTTGTCCTGTTTTGCTGAAGCTTCTCAAACAGCACAGCCACATACACATACACACACACACTATCTTTAAACCCTGCAGAGACAAGTCTGTCCTCAAAGTAGCTGTTGGTTGGTGCTACTCTGTAAAATTGATTGAAAACAAATCTTTTTTTGTACTGAAAGGTGTCCTTGTTACTTTACATCCTCATCTTTCTTCTACAGA
>OMLM01018826.1:0-18116 GCA_900302695.1 Helostoma temminkii | reverse complement strand
CGATCATATGATCTTTATGTCTGGTGTTCAGTGGAGCACGATGATTTTTTTTTTTTTTTTTTTTTTTTTTTTTTTTTACTGATGTGGAAGTAAAATGATTGTCCAGCAGCCCTGACATTGTCTGGTATTGATGCCATAATCTCTGTGGTTCTGGTGCCAACAGATTTTTAAGACTAGAACACTACAAGCTTTTTACAATATTAACAGCCCTCCACACCCCCAATTAAGCTTATCTTTTTAATTTACTCTTTCATGCTGATGAATTCTTTAATTACCTCACCTATTGGAGTCCTGAAGTCACTTAAAGCTCTGTTTTATGCACAGAGAGACCCCCTCCTTGTCTATACAACGCTGTGATCAATAAAGCTCATAAGTCTTTTCCTCCAACTGAGCGAGCTTCTGCTCTTTGCTCCCGCCGAGAATCACTAAGCGTCAGACAGGCCAGACACACTCCTCCTAAAGGTGCCTCCCATCGCATACAAATCCTGAGTCTCTTATCTTCTCTGCTCCACCAGGCTCTGCCACATGCACATTTGTCCTGAGAATAAAGACGACCAGACAAGTAGATACGTTTTAGCGAGTCCCAGGTGAGAAAAATAAATTATTAATATTGGTGGCTGCATATTGGTTAAGCGTGTCTGTATGTTTCCATGCTTATGAATGTGTTGATGTGTTTTAAGGCTGTGTCCAATACATGTGTCCACATGCAAACATTCAATGTTCCACTTGTTTAGCAAATTGCATTAGTGGAGAAGGAGTCACTCTCGTATTTGCCTAATGAAGGAATTAAGATTAAAATGAAGTTTACGGCTGAAAGCTACAACATGCTAGAGAAATAAACAGCTTGTCTCATCTAATTTGCAAATCTTGTAAAGTGTTTTGAAATCCCTTTGATTTAGGACCTCTCTGCTCTGCAATGTAAATCAGCTGGTGAAAAATGACTTAATTAATATGTATGCACATGTCAGCTTGCCTGCAGTCTGATGTCAACCAGATTTGGGACAAACTGGACTCTCATTTTGGAAAGACGAGCTGAGGAAGGCTGGGTTTGTTGCAGCAAGAAATTCCGCCCAAATTATCAACAAGCTAAGCAAGGAAGAGAAACACACAAAGGCAGATTCAGGAGTGAAAGCACGTTGCTTTTGGAGTCAAGCCCAGGCATGGGAATATATCCCAGGTTACTTTACACATGGATAAACAGCTAATAGGAGCAGGAAGGTTGTGGCGTAAATGATGACTTGAAAGAGATGACAAATATGGAGGGAGGGACGTGCTGACATTCAGGTGGGCAGGAAGCCCACTGATGCTCCCTGAGGTGTGGCAGTCAGGTCAGACAAACCAATACATAGTTAGCCTACAGGTTCTGAAAGCAGCATTTCTGCATAGAAGTCAAAGCTACATTTGGTTCAAAGCCAGCGATCAAGAGGCTTAATTGCGCTTTCATTATGAGTCATGCTGTAGAGTATTCCTGCACAATTAGCAAGTGACTCGATGTGTTTGTGTGCGTACAGGCCGTATTGTAGGCATGCATGTGAGCAGACCAGCTCCACAGATTCAACTTTGATGTGTTTCCTTGATTGTATCCTCTGGCAGATAACACTGCTGTGTGATTTGGGGCACAGGGGTTAGAGTCTCTGAGTCAGCTCTAGCGTTGCTCTGGGAACAGCCAGTCTCCCACTCATTTGAAATCACAGCAAAGTACAGTGCAGATCTCAAGAATCAAACTACCACAGGCATCTCCTACCACAGTGATGGTAAAGACCTTACCAGCATTTTATTTCATTCAGTTTTCTCATTGTAGCAAAATTAAAAAAATCTAGTCATTTAAATCATCAAAAAGATCTAAACGCTCCAAGTTTACACAAGCGTAATAGGTATGTCAGGTGTTTTCTATTATGGAGCACAGCTGAGTGTGTTGATGGTATGCACATACAATATATTATTATACTGCACATATTTTTGCTCTGGTATTTTCAAAGGTCATTGACAATTTCGTTTGGCGAGAACAAACAAAAGTACAGAAGGCAGATGGGGAAGGGGAGCTAGTCGCGCTAAAAACCGTGTTCCTTTCTTTTGAAGATATTGTATGATGTTTACTTCTCTACACCAGTTGATTTTAACAATAACAATAACAAGGACATGTGCAATTTTAACTTTCTTACTTTGTTGTTTTGTGTCGGGGGGCTGAGTAGGTTAAACGAGGGCTTAAGTAAATAAATGCCACTGATGGTTGAGTGCAGCCAACTTACTGCTAGAAAATCTATCAGCATGAACTTGTTTTCTCTTACTGAAAAATATCTGATTAATCTTCCCCAGAGTGTCTTGTTTTGCTTTTATTTTCTTGTTATTGAATTTCACAGTGTCGCTGGACTGTGTGAAATAACTCCTGGATGTTAAAATGTTTTGATGGAAAGTGTTCCCACTGTTGTTTTTTCTGTTCTCTCTGTCCACCAAAAGAAATGTAAAATAGCAATAGATCTGTTACTTCGAATGACATTTGTCAGGCCTAACTGTATGATAACTAAATATATCTTTATGTATTTCTTTGATATATGTGTTGATGACTTGTGAGCAGCACAAAAAGTGAGAGGGGTCTGCCAGGAGATGTCCTCTGAGGAGTCGCTTCCAGTGGAGGTGCCACTGTCAGGATAGGAAATAAATCTTTTTATGTAAGGAAGGTTTCATGGTCATTGAACCTATAAAATGTATGGTTTTACTTAGCTTTTCAAGTAGTCAATATGTCAACACTAGTGTGTGTTTGTTGTCCAAATGTCCTGTACATTCTGTTTGGGCTGTTACTTTGTAGCTAAGATTTTACACTGAAATTAGCTTATTTCTTATATAAGCAGTGTTCAAAGTCTTTCTGGGTAAATGATTTAATCTTATTTGACTTAGAATGATGTTTTTTTTTCTTCTGTCTTTATTGATGCATCACTTGGTTATTCCTCCCAGGTCTTCAGCATTCTGTTTGTTCTATTTACAGAATAGAGGATTAGTGTGATTCAGCATCACAATACAGGAACATCTGAAACACCAGCACAATGGCCCTGAAAATGTCTTGGTAAATAATACAGGAAACGCATGAACAATATTTTTGTGATATACCGTGTTCACTGAAATGAATGGCAACAGAATGTTTCATCATTTAATATTTTTTCTGTTTTTCAATAAAGCACTGTATGATAAATGATGACTGTGCCATAAGAACACAGAGTTCACAGTTACTGTATTTTGAGGTAAGACAAACCATTAATATCCCCACAAGGAAAGATTCCACACATCTCATTGTTGGTAAAGAGTAAAAAACAATATAATATACAGTAACATTGCTTAAAGGAGAGAGATGAGCAAACTATAGTAGCATAAATGTAGGGCTACAGTGGAAACTACTATGATGAAGCTGTGATTTATTGTGATCTAAACCACAGGTAAGTGACTGGTGTAAAAAGAATTACTAATGTCACTACCCCTGTCCTTCTGCTGTGCCAAATGGTTCCATGTAGTTAATAGTATTGAATTGTTACTAGTAGAATGAACTACTGGCAGAGAAACCCACATTATGCTCTATGTTGACCAAAAAGACTAAATGGAAATTTGTATATTATAGGAATTAGGTTTCAACACTATTTAACTAATTAAGTTATCTAATTAATTAAGTATAAATCAGCATTGATAAAAAATGGTGCTTATATCTTGACTCTAAGAATGAAACAAATATCACACCAGAAGCATCTTCATATTTTCATATAAATCTTTAGTTTGGATTTTTGAGTGAATTTCCTGGGTTTTATTTTTTAATATTTGTGAGTGCTTTTGTCAGTTACCCTGACAATGTAATGGGAATGTAAAGTATATTTCTGGCAAGCTGGTGATGTACAGTTCAGTATTCACAATAGTTAGAACTTGAACTACGGTCTCCACCTCACATGGCACATTCAAATGTCACAGCTTTATCAAAATAATTTTTTAATCGTGTGTAAACATGGACATTTTATTTGTACTGTAGCGACACCAGTCTATCTGCTCTATGTGTCATAATTTAGCTTTGGTCAGAGTTCAGTCGCACATGATTTTCTCAGTCTTATGAAATTTGCTTTGTGCTAACACTGGCTGGCAGTGTTCTTGTTTCAAATAACTCTTTAAGCCAGCCCTTCTGTCATCTAGTTACTGTGGGGTTGTCAACTCCCCATTTAAATATTATTTTGAACTGACAGCAAGTGGAGGGAAAATTAAACCCTTTGTGAATAAAATCCACATATGTTGCCTTCAGTGAATAAAGACATAGTGACTGCCAATTGCTTTATTCCTCATATATGGAGCTCCAATTAAAACAGGAAGCTTTGTCTTGCTGGAAAGAAGAAACCAGGCTCATTTACAGTACCATTTCCAGTATCTGAAATGTCATGACAGATAAGGATAGGACATAGTATTACTGTAAAACACTGGGCCAGTGATTAGAGAGAGAGAGACTCAGGGGCAGCAAAAACAATCCCAGACGTAGAATTGATGAACATTTTAAATGCACAAAAGCAATTTAGAGGGAACTGAAATAACACAAAGTGCTTAGCTTACAGTGCACTTCTGTGCTAAGTCTCCAAAGGCTTGAGTTTCTTAGTCATGAGGGGATTTAAATACACTGTGTTCACATTTCTGAAGGAAAGAATTTGTCGGGTTTAGATGCTTTGGAGAACTGGATTTATTTTTTCACCCTATCAAGCTCGGTCAAAATTTTACAGTATGTCTGATATTAAAATCACTCAAGAGGGAGCTGTCTGTGTGGTTTTAATTGAGCCTGCGAGTGAACAAGAAAATGCTCAACTTCAGTCAAATCCCATGAGAAGAAACACATTCCAGTGGAGGAAATGGGAGTTCTTATACTGTAACTCCATATATTCTCATTAGTGTCCACCACATGTAAGTTGTGTGTACTGTACTTCTAGTCTCCAGGTGCTGCCACACTACAGAGTTGAATAGCCTTTCTCCTGCCGTTGACACAGCTTGTCAGCCCACATTACTGTGCATATGGTCAGTGTGTTCCCAGGCGGCCGGGCTGCGCGCAGACATGCAGCACTTAAAGCTGCCATCTTCGCCTACGCAGACAAGCTGGAGAACACAAACAGATATGCAGACCGTCTCCTCTTCATCTGTCTGCCCTACATCCCATGATTCCAGCTGACAGCTGCAGATGTGTCACAGCTGGCTCTGAGACCAAACTTGAACAAAGGCAAGTTAAGCCAACTAGGTCACATGTCTTCTTCAAGGCGTCAATCCCTTTTCCCCCAAAAGGATCTTCACAATTCCTCCTGGTGCTAAATACGCGGTGTTATTTAGTGTTACAGCCGAATTACTAAGTGGTACTGTAATATACAGTATATTAGGATTTCTACCACAATAGCCTACTACATCTGGAGGGACTAAATAACAAAGAGATAAATTGCTAGATTTGAAAATTTGTCTTTTGCATAAGCACCAGTTTAAAACAGACACAGTTTGTGAGATTAAATATTAACATACATATTAAGTCTGTTCTGTCAAGTGCCATAACACACAAGACACAGAAACACTTGCACTGTTGATTTAACAGTGCAAACACACCAATTTTTTGTCATCACTGCGACTTCCTCATGTAGTTATAAATTAAGAATACACAGATAATAAACCTAACAATAAATGCAAAACATATTTAACAATTACCACAGGCAGCTGTAGTACCTCTTTCTGTGGCTTGGGATCAAATATGCATATGTAATGTTCAGTCTGAAAATAGAGCGGGAGTGAGGAAAGAAACACAAGGTGTTTCACAGTTTAAGTGTTTAATAAATTCTTTGCATGAATGACCACCCCACCATCAAACCTACAATGAATTCTGTCTCAACGCCCACACAAGGTGTCGGCTCTGCGAGTAGAGTTGTTGGACTGCAAGGCAGTGTCAGATAACAGGTGTCAAAAGGAAATGACAAGAGGGGTTTCAGATAAAGACAGAGGGCTCTATCCGAACTGGAATCTCTGCTGAACCAAGCATCTCTAACTTCAATGCAGATATGGACACATTTTTTTTTTCGAGGGAGGAACAAGACTGAGAGTTTATGTATTATCCAGATACAAGAGATGTAGAGTTGGTGATGGAAAAAAATGAAGCTGTTTTATATACTGCAACCATATACAGTAGCTTGCTATTGACAAGAAAGCTCTCTAACCAAACAACTGCTTATGATCTGTGCTTCCACAATATTAGAATCAAGATCTTCTCCCTCTCACCGTGAGTCAGCGTCATCAGGTTCTTCTGCAGAAATGGTGTCTCATAATGCGTCACGCTTTTCTGTTTTCCCTTTCTACATTTCTGTATGAAATAATGAGACCGCCAATAAAAGATACGCACATAGAGACACATCTACTTGTAAAACAGACAACTTTCTTCATCTCTTTCCACCCACTCATACACAAATACACTGACTTTGACACGCGGATCTTTTCTTTTGAATTTTTAATAGCAGGAACATCTGTGTCCCCTTCCACAGTGAACTGACCTCTCCCATTGGTGCCCAGACTCTTTTCACAGCCTGCAAAGTTTAGAAATTGGTGAAGGTTTAAACTTCTATGTTAGTTTCCATCATATATATTTTTTCATTTTCCTTGTTTGTCACAGGGTGTTGCCAGTGTGATTGTGATTCTCCACAACTTTGTCCTCACAAACATTGAGAAAAACAAGCACCCCACAGCCTTCACTATCCTAAGGGGAAAAAATGTGCTGCCCTGTTGCCCTCACCCTCCTAAAAAACATTGCACTCCATGTGTTGCATGATAGTCTTCACTGGTCTCTAGCCCAGGAACAGCTCCAGGCTGTGAGGTAATTTTGGTGTATTGAGCAGAGTTGGAGCTGCAGGTTACATGACACGATCTGCCCCCCAAACACTTACCCATTATACTTACTACAAAAGAAAGTGCTGTAAAACCCAGACCATTTCCTGACCATCACACATATTCAGATTTTACTCTTTAAATTGTCATAAATTGAGCCATTAGGTCCAATTTCAAGCTAACGTAGTACAATTGTATTATTTTGTGCCATTCTTTTATGCGTACAGGTGGCTAGGTGTATTTGTTGTGACTTTGTAAAATACACAGCCTGGAAAAAAAATCTGCCAAACAACTTGAAAATCTGTATTCAGTCATTTTAATAAATATATGATTTTAGAACTCCCATTTTGTATTACATATATTTCATAAAAAGCCGTAAACATGCCACTGTTTTTAAATTCCACCTTCCCATTTCTTTTCTGTCTGGTCATTTTGCCATGTTGCAGAGTTTTAGAATGTGCTTTTGAGAGCGCTTCACAAGTGACTTTATCTGTGTTTGCTCAGGCCTTATAGACGACAGACTCATGGACAAATGCCTTCTCTCTGACACACACACACACACACATGCACACATATCTTATAGTGCCAATGGGGTCTCGGTGGGATTTGCTGAAATAGTATATGAAAAATGTCAGTGCTTCAGACAAGGAATGAGAAGTGGTAAGAAGGATCGCAAGAATTCTGACGTTTAATTTAAATAGCTTTAAATTCATTAAATTCACAGCACAAATCTTTGGTTGCTCTGGTCGTACACAAACAGTCTAACAGATGTTAGACTGTTTTGTTCCATAAGACTTTACCCTTATTCTTCCTTTCTGAAAAGAGTGCAACATTGGAACACTTTAATAGAGGTTCTTGGTGAAACTGTGCCATTATTGGGCGAAAGCTGATTAACTGAGCATACACAGTACAGTGTTTAGTCATTACAGTGGTAGTTTACACATACAGAAGATACAGAACTGTCCTGTTGTCACATCTTTAGTGTTGTGACACAAAAACAGTGTTGGAAGACTCGAGATAGTTGCGTGTGAAAGGTTGGGCTTTTTTTTGTCCTCTATTTGGAAAGGTCATTTATTTTATACTGCCTGTGTACAGTACATTTCGGTCAGTCTTCAGAATAAAGAAATGATTCACTGGGGAACAGTAATAAACAGATACAGACCATTGAAGATGATTCACACAGTAGGCCCCAGAAGAACTCTCTTCTACTTGGAATTTTATGCAATAAAAACATTCATCATCTCTTTGTCAGGAAATTCTTCAGATGGCTCCATTTCATAGCAAAGGGTGATGCTGCTGCTGGTTATATGGCCCTCGTAATAGTGATTCCAAGTGAGCTTGTCAGTTACAGTGGGAGACACCAGACATTAATCTGGAGACTCTGGAATCATAAACCGTGAATAAAGATAAAAAATACCAACGTGCACAACCTAAAAACATGTTCATGCAATGTTTTTATCACAATATTACATTTCATGGCATTCACATATTTTTATGTTCATGTAAATAAATCACACACATGTATGCAATCCCAATCTTAATGTCACTTCCTTGGAATGGGATTGGGTATAAATACGACTTACCAGCATAGGAACTAGTAATGTGTAGTTATACACACAGACATTATACCATAGTATATGGTACATTTTCAACAACATTCTACTGACCTGATGATCCATGCACATTAGTATTGTTCCCATATTACTATACATATAGTGACAGAAGGAAACAGATTTTGTCACACTGGAATGAAAAAATGTAAAAAAGGCTGGTGACTCACAAATAGATAAATCTTTATCGTGGCAGGATGCGATAGTGTGCACTGATGAATGAAATAAATGGAATTTAGTCAAATATGCTCTGTTTAGATTTTATTTGGCACATGGTTTTATTCAAAGCATCAAGTTACACATACTGTACACACACAATAAGAAAACTGGGCATCTTTCTTGCTCAAGGAAATTTCATAACTTCGTAATGTAGTGATTGTAAGTCGCAATAAATAAATAAATATATACAGGTTACATTTGAGAGAACAAAAATCCTGTGACTACGACTTATTTAGGTCTTGGACATTGGACATCAAATACTAAATACATGATCACACTGATTTAGGGACTATTTTTAGTTTATTTACATTAATTTTATTTAATGTTTTATTTTAATACAATACTTTATATTGTATTATCTAGGAATATCAACTCAAAGCCCCCAGTGCAATCAGTTTCAAAGGATGTGGTGACATGCATAGCATCATACTTGAGGAAAATATATATTATGTTATTGTCATTTTTCCCATGATTATGTACCAGTAGAGGCCAAGTGCATCTAGCAGAAGGTGAAGGTGAAGACCATCATACTCCTCACCCTCATATCTGACGCTGCTTTGACAGTGGCTATTCCAGAGGTAGTATAGCTTGTTTGTGTGTGTGTGTATGCTTTGGCTGCTCCTGCCCATTAAGGTCTCCCATTCCTCTCCTGAGTGAGAGACCTTCCAGGTTCCCGACCGGCTTACAACCTAGAGTTAGGGCACCCCCTTTTTGTGGGGATGCAGCATACTCCCCCATGGCTGCACATGTTGCCCACACAAATCCACTACTGGGCTTATCAATTAAACTGGGCCAGGCCGGAGTCCTTGTACATGTACATTACACTGTGCCAGAGCACAGTGTAAAGTTTTCTCCCATTCTTTGACATGATACACAGAAGCTGATTGAGATGCGTCTCCAAATTGACAGAAGCAGTGTGCATTATGAATGTAGCCTATCGGCAGTAACGTGATCTTCTGTAGCAGACTTGCTGACCTGAACCCCTTCGTGCACAAACTTATAAATTGCAGTGAAATCATACTGACCTCAGGATGAATGTGTCAGTTTGATTTTACTTTTGCTTTATAAATGCAATAATAAAGAGAGCGACACTGATACGAGGAAGGCGAGAGAGAGAGAAGGCTGCTGAACTGAGCTGTGACATCGGTCTGCTTCAGTGTATAGTGTCAAAGAAGAGGAGCTACACTCTACATTTGTTTGGTCAGTGTGAGTTCAGCGTCTGAAATCCACTATGTTCTACACAATGTGTGACAGCCTCATAACTGCTGATGCTTAAGAAGACAGAGCTGAGCTTGGGCTCTGGCAGAGTGTGATGTGGATGTCTGGAACTGGAGCTAACTGACAATATAACAGTTGTGCAGCTTCACAGATGAGGACAGTGAAGACATAATGATGCTTAAGTGATGACAATTAATAACATAACAATATCAAGATGAATACAAAAACCCACCCCCTGATACTGCTCACATGGCATTGACGGTGCTGAGAAGACAATATATAAATTGTATAATAGTCTTACTTAATACAATACAAAGTAGCCAACTGACATTAATATTTTAATTAACTAAAAATAATCCCTGGATCAGTGTGATCATGTGTTCCGGCTGTGATGTCCTGTTGTATTCAGAACATTGAGATTCAAACATTCAAACTAACTTCAGTATGATGAAATCACAGGTATCACGTCATATTTGTGGAACATGAATCATCTCGTTACAATGTGTTATTAATCATGTGTTATTTCTCCCAAACGTCGCCAGAGAGGCTCCATAATTTTTGTTGAAACAATTTTGTGCACTGACTGCGCCGTCTACATTTGTGTTCTACCATATGCAATGTTGGCACCCTAAAGTAATTAGATTTGTGCAATACATGTATTTTATAGTTTTGTTTCAGAGAATAGAGAAAAATTTGACACTACATCTGTCAACCACTGCCTAGAGAACCGCCCACCCAAATGCTTAAAGCTTAGAAACTTCTCATAATGTATGTCGAAAACTGAGGAGGTTTAAGTTCAACTTAAAATGGAATAAAATTTTTACTATTATGAGGTAATAAAAAAGACTTCCTGTGGAGATATGACAGTTTTATACATACATGGAAAATAACAATAACAATCTCATAGTTGGTTTGCCTTTTAACTACTCATGGTGTTACTGCAGCATTATTAAGCAATGTTCTTTTCTACCATCAACATATTTCCAGGCCAAGTGGATGCACTCCCTGCTGGGAGCACTCCAGGCCAAGGTGCAATCTAAGCCTCCTATAATCTGCCATGTTATTGAATTAAAGGCTTATGCCTGCTCTTCACAAGCATGTCAATTATTCTCATTTCAATGGTGCACTCGCTCATTTCTTTTTCAATTAAAGGTAGATCCCGTGCTTAAAGAGAAAGGAATGCATGTGTTGAGTGATGCGTAGGAGGAAGAAAAGAGGAAGATTTTTGAATTCTGCAAGTTATATTGTATGGGTTAAATAATTCAGTGTTTGTACTCTTCTGGTAGCAGCTGTCACAAGTGTGGTGGTGACACCTTTTTAGTAATGTCAACAAGAAAGCACATCCGCTGTTGTCACCTTTCTTCTGTTATTTGGTTTCCTATAATAGATTGCCTATCAGAGCCATGAAACATAGTTTTGAAAAGAAACAAGAAGGCAGGGTCTCCTTAATAAGCACCATTAACACAATTATTAATAAAAGTTAAATTGTTTAAAGATGCATCACAAAGTTGATATGATTCACACCTTTGTGTCTTTTGTAGTCGACATTTGATAAAAGAGGCTATTTATAAATTTTTTGTGTTTTTGACACAGAAGTGTTAGTGGATGCACAAGCATCAGGGAGAAAAACTTTTTTTTTTTTTTTTACAGAATCAGCTAAATATATATGATGTTCTGTTGTTAAAGTGGAAGCCAAGAAGGTCTTGAACATGCTGCACAAAATGATAAAGGATGTCTCATCTTGTTTAATGTTTTCTATTGGATCAAGGCAAGAGAAACAATATGATTGAAGAAAACAAATGGATTTATTATTAATAATATGTTGAGTGTATTTATTATCCACCAGACACAGTAAAATGTACTTTTTAAAACATTGTTATACTGATATTGGAACTTTCATTGCTTTGCTGGTTAGGAACTGTTTGCTAACACCGAGTACAACATCTTGTGGTACTAACTGGCTTGTGGTAACTTGTATGTGTGCAGTTTGATACTGGACTCACATTAGAGCAGTCCACCTTAGACATAGTATCAAGAGGAAGTCTGATCACAGGCAGTTGAGAAAAGGAGGGAAGGAAAGCTGTTAAAAGGACTGTGTGCTATTAAGCCTGATGTGCTTCAAATGAGGTCAGAAAAGCTGTAACATGGGGGCAACAAGTTTACAGGGGAGAGCAAAATGTTTCATCTGTAAATAGGACTAAGTAGTTTAGTAAATTGGGTGAAAATATTACTTGATGTCTTCTAGTTTAAACTTTTATTGCAAAAATACTTTAATAGCACAATAATAAATTCACAAAAAGAGAGGAAATATGGGTCAATTATTCCCACCAAACATGGCCCACAGTCTTACAGCAATTAACAGAATCAGTAATGTGTATTTACAATGTTTATTTTTATTTTACGTAGGAACATTTTTTTGGCCTTAGGGGCTTGAAATAAAAAAAATAAATATGGTTAGGTATTTTTTCCAGACTGGCACAGTTATCTGTGGTCTTAAAAAAAGAGATCACACAGAACATCGCATCTGATATGCTATTGGCATTTTCTTTTTTTAATCTTCATTTGACCCAATTCACAATCTTGCCTTTACCTGAATAGGGTTACATAAAGAAATGTATAAACCATGACTTTTTACTACAAATTATTAGTATGTAAAGTTATGGAGGAGAAAAAACTAAAAACTAAAACTAAATCCTGCTCTTGGATTACTAAATTGTCCACACAGATCACCAAAATTGAAAGCACAAATTAAGTAATCTGTGAGCATTTATAGCTTAATTTGTGCTCTCGATTTCTTGCAATATTGCCATGTGCATAAGAGATGTTGGATCTCTGAGCACTAAGGCCACAATTTGGCAATGCAATACTTCACATTGCATCCCAAAAGTCGAACGTTAGCCTAAACTGTATACAGTAGTTATGGTCTCTGACTGTCATATGTCATGACATAGAACCTTTTCCAGTTGGGGACATTTTTTTTTCAGACAGGTGTGTGCATACATTCCCAAAACACACAAACTGATTGAGATGCGCACACTTCACCTGTAATCTCTATCAGGCTTTTATGTATGGCAGAATGCCTGAACTAGCCATATACAATACAAAACAATCAGTCAGGTACATATTTTAATTTACTTTAACATGACTCTTGCTGCCTCCTGGGGCAGGTTGTGTAAACAGTCCGCCATGAAGTGCCGTGAACAGCTTAAAACATTGTTTGAAGTATGTTGCTGGCTTGCAGCAGTTTCCATTGTTTTCTAATGGTTTTGTTTTGGGAAAAGTAAAGTTAATTTTCTTTCACAGCCAACACTTTCTCCAATAATATATATAATATATTTATGTATGAACAGTCTGTGAGTGGCCTGAAAGGGTGGGCGGTATGTTGTAGAAGCCCTAAACGAATGACCAGTTATAATTCACTAACGCTTGAAGTGAAACAATACTGTATACCATTTTGAGAAAACTCTGGATAATGAGGTGTATTAGCCAGACTGGAACATGGAAGTGTTACTACCAGCCAGTGTTCAAACACACTTAAACACAATTAGTGGATCAACCCTCTGTAACTACATAATGATAGGTATCAACATATTTTGGCATAATTTTCTCTTTTAAGAATTTGTCAAACAAATCTGGACTAGATTTCTACATTTATATTATTAAGAGCATCAATCCATTTTCTATTGTATATATTTATTTCTTATTAGAGTACTTAAACTTTAGTATTTTAGGTAAATTTAAGGCATGCGATTAGTACTTGAAGAATTTGAACTGGCACATCTACAGTAGTGAAGGACTTACTTAGACTTTTGTATGTTTTTAGCCCTACATGACCTAAAACCTACCATCTGCTCTAGTAAACACACAGAGGAAATAAACAGATACAATCATTTAACCTACTTAACTATTGTAAACAGCAATTATGATTGCTGATTATATTTTGAACACAGTTCACAGTTTGAACACTACTCAACCAAACAAAATTTGGGGGACAGAGTCTTTAGTAAAAAGATAGGGAAACAGCCTTTTTACCGACTCAAAGTTGATAGGGTCTGGCAGAATCAGTAATGTGTAATCCTGCTTTCAATGCCCAGAGATCAGTGGTAGCCCCTTAGCTAAATGACTTCTTCTCCTGTATCAGTAACAACAAAGGTGCTTTATTTCCTTCACATATTTTGCTTCATCATGTTCATCGTGTTCTGTGCATTACAATAATAAGTCAATACAAAGACAGGAAGTTGATTAAACTCTGCTTCTGTTTCACGCAACGATTTCATGTTTTCCATTCAAAATCCTCCTCGCACCTCATCTTGCAGTGTGGTGTGTAACTGATATGTGGCCTATAACAGCATACATATTCACATACATATCTAAATGTTCAAGAGTTTCTGCATGGTTCCCTGCCAATACACCTTGTTTGATTTCTTCTTCAAAATCATGTTAGAATTATAGCTACATGGACATTATCATCCCCAAGGTCTCGGACATAAAACTGTTAGTGGGCGTAAATAAAATACGAGTGCAATAATGCCATGTGCATCGCATGAGAGGGCATTGGATCTCTGAGCACTTGTGTTTCCATCAGCAGGCTGCAACTGTGATTGATGAGGCGATTGAGGCTGGGGAGTTTGCTACAAATCAGCAGTATTGTTATGAAGCCTATCCAGCTATCCTGCTATGCTTGGATCTGTACAATGTATCTACGATTCTGCCTCGGGAAAGAGTTTTCACTCCAATGCCTGACCTCTGTGGTCAAAGGAAGGTCGAGAAATGTTTATATTCTGACCATGCAGCCAGCTTGGATGATAAGACAGACTCTCTGCCGCTTGCACATGCATGCAGATGCACACACATGTAATCCGCTCTAACAGTGCATCACCCTTTTCAGCCCAACTCTTTTCTAGTCACATAACTCAAGCACACAGGAACACACCCATTCTCACCCACAACCCCAGATCTCCTCCTGCCAATAAAATATGAAGAATGAAGACAGTGAGATGGAGCTTTCCGCTGTGGCACAGGGGGAGTTTGGGTAATATTCAGACAGCTTTGCCTCAAGCAATGAAATCAAACAGAAGTTCCCTGCAGAGTTAGACGTCTGTTATTAAAGGTTGTTCTTTTGCTTTCAGGGTCAACACAGACCCTCTCATACCCACACCCAGAAAAAACCCACAATGGTATAAAAAGCAAAAAACTCATGTATGAGCTCATACAAACACTTTCAAAGGTACGCAATGAAATACGTCTCTGCTCTTGTACAAGGTGAAATTATATCTACATTTTAGTTTTAACACTAAGCTCTGTTTAACCCTTAACATTGCTCTCCCTTTTCATGTAAAGACTTCATGTAATATCATTATAGTAAGTATTCCTTTCTAATAATCAAAGTTACATGGAAGAAATCTGTATTCAGTAATCAAGACAGATGAAAGAAGAAGAAAGATGCTTAAGTGTACATAATTGTAAGTATTGTGAACAACAGATGGAAATACTGAGGAGTGCTGGGTGAGACACTGATGGTGTTGGGAAGGGGTAAAAAGCAATGATTTGTTATCCGCATGGAGGTGATGTGAAAAAATGCCCATGTAATGCCCATGAATGCTTGATCTAATAAAAACTGATATGCTAAAATGACAGCTGACAGCAGCAAAAAAGGAACCTTTTAAAATGTTTGACAGCAACAGGATGATTGGCTCACAGGGCTGTGGCACATATTGATTGTTTAACTAAAGAGTGACCACTATCAGTTTGAGTGAGCGGGAAAGTAGAGAAAGTACATGAATGTGCATGATGATAGTCTTCATTACAACCACCATGGTTTCTATAAAAAGAATTTAAATTCTAAAGCATTGCAATTACTGCAATACTATTGTAAGCCCACAGCAAATATGTACAATGATATTTATCTCACATTCACAGGTACTTGAACATAATTGTACAAGTTCTTTATATGTTTTCTCCTGGTCACACAAGGGCAATACAGATTTTGACATGTGCAAATTGCACCCGGTAATCAGTTTATCTATGTTGAGTTGATGTGCAAATGCAAATGTCATGTGTAAATGTGAATGTGAATCATATATTCATGCTTCAATTCTAATACTTTGTGTTTACATGTGTAAAACACTGGACAGAAAGTCCAAAGTATTTCTACAGAAAATGGATAAATATATCAAGTCAACACAGCTCAAACTATCTAGCTCCCAATGCTACTGCTATAACTTTTTCAAACCACAGTGTCATGATCACACAGATAAAAACAGAACAATATGTCAAACATATTGTTGAATAGAGTTTTGCTGTTTTGCTCTTTTTAAAGGTTGAATTTCAAAATAAAAAAAACATACACAGTTTGAAAACGAAGTTAGAAAGTCAAAATAACTTCCTATTTGTTTTGTAATGCACTACATTTACCGTTCAGCATTCTGGGTGTGTAAATCTATCTACTACATAGCCTTAAAAATTCCACAGTGGAACAAACTGTAGCCTCCTTGTCATGTACACTATTTTCTGCTACGAATTCCCAAATGCAAAGCTCCATGTTTCAGCTGACTGGTAGTACAGATGGTGATGGTATAAAATAATCTGTGTAAAAGTTAGCCTCAATATTCTTCCATTACATTGTGTAAACCTGTAACCTGGTAGAATTGAAAAGTCAACAAGAGTTTTGTACCAGTGTAGAAAATGAATGTTTATTTAACTTACTGATTACAGCTGAGAAAAACAATCAGCATCCACTGAAATTAAAACTGTTCTTTCTAGTGTGTAGGTGGTGATATGTTTTATGTAGTTGTACTGTATTTGCACAGTAAAGAAACACAATTAGAATAAAATTTAATCAAATACAAATACATATATGCAAGTATTAATTTTTTTTTTCCACACTTCTACTACTTCACTACTTTATCACTGAGTTATAATATGCAATAATAATAATATTAGATGATTTATTTCAGTAGAACCACAGAATGAAAATATAAACCCCAATTTATGCATAATTTGGCCTTTTTGACATTTTGACACCATCCCTATATATAATTATAATAGCAGGAAAATCTGTCATTTGTTTTACTACAGGATAGTTTGCATCCTTTGCTATATGAGCTTTAATTTCATAGTGTTCTGCTTAAAAATCTTTCAGTGATTTTCATCATTTCAAATTGTTTAGGGTTCATATTAATTTAAGGGTGTATAATTTTCTTTATGAAGTTTTTTCTTTTATGCTTGCCAAAGGAAGACCATTATTATCAATAAATTGATATAAAAACATTGTGATGTAACTATTATAACCTCTTGAGTCCAAGAGGATTGGAATGGACTTCTGCGTGCAGCACTATAGTGTGTCTATGCAAGCTGACCGCAGTGCCAGTGCACCAAATGTGCATGTACCTCAAGACTAAATGGGATGCTTTTTGCATTCATGGTGTCATGTTTATTTCAACATCCTTGGCAGTACTCATATGAAGCAGTTACACTGATTTATACTCTTTTGTGTTTTGAACATTTTCATGTTATTGAGTATTGAAAGCCAAAGAGGTCATAATCTGCCTGCTGGTGGATAATATGAATTTTTATGTAATGTAACTTCTTCTAACAGCACTTAAAAACGCTGATGTAAACATCATGTTGCTTTAAAGAACACCACTCCATGCAAAACCACATGTTCATAAAAGCAGAGTGAAGTTTACAGCTATGTTTACGTCTACATAAACGCTTTCTGACGCAATTTCATTACAATAAACTTAATATTAAACATCAAACAGCAGTGGAAATTTGATTTGATGATGACCTTTTTGGCTAATTCAGTGAAATAGAAGACAGATATGAGCTCTTCTCCTTATTCGCACAACTGTTTCCCTTGTGTTTTGTAGTGCATATGAAGGTGCCCATGTATTTGACTGCAGGTGAAGCATCCACAGTGCTGGAAAGTATGAATTAGCCTTAAGATAATTTTTATATTACCTGTTTTTCAGACTTTAGTCAACCTGGAGTAATCCATGGCTAATTTAGGTCTATCCATTTATTTTAGTATTCATTCATTCATCTTCTATACCGCTTAGTCCCCGCAGGGGTCACGGGGGTGCTGGAGCCTATCCCAGCCAGCTTACGGGCGAGAGGCGGGGTACACCCTGGACAGGTCGCCAGTCTATCGCAGGGCCACATATAGACGAACAACCATTCACACCCTCACTCACACCGTAATTTAAAGTC
>OMLM01018825.1:17042-49888 GCA_900302695.1 Helostoma temminkii | reverse complement strand
AAAAAAAAAAATCGTGCATGTTAAAGACATAACAGATTTAGGTAAATGGCAGTTAGATGTACCAGAATATTGATTGCCTGGTCGATGGGGCCTTTGGTCACAATGTACTCTATCCCAGTCTCATACACATCCATAGGCCGGCGGTACTTGAAGACGGTGCCTGCTGCATGGAAGTTCTGGGGGCTGTCCACCTTGTAGGCACCATTAAAGAAGAAGTTGCCCGCCTGGTCGGTCACAGCTGGGGAACAAGATACGATAACAACAAAAAAAATCTAATAAGAACATTGGGAACATCAACAGACTTGAAAGAGTTAATTGTTGGAAAAGAAAAAGCACCCACCTAGGACATCAGCTGACTTCTTCCTCTCAATGATCTGGATGTCCCATGATCCTTCGGGGATTTGGGTAATAAAAGAGTAACCTTGATGACAAGAAACACAAAGCACTTTGTTTATTCAGTAAGAAAACCCATTTTAAAATCTGTATCTAGGGATAACGACTTAAAAAACTTTTCATTGGAGACAGTTCACCCAGGGTTGTGGCTCCACGGCGAAAGCTTCCAGTGACTCTGCTGCAGCTGCTGCCGTCGCCCTGACAGACCCCACACTTATCCAAGGTGTTGGAGGAAAACAGTACACCGTCACATCCAATTGGCTGAGCAGCAAAGCAGGAAGGAAGCAAAAATAGAGAAGACTAGCTAAAAACTATTATCGATTTAAGAAACGACAACAAACAAAATCAGTGTTAATAATGCATGAGAGTAGTTTATTTTGGAAAATTATAAAAACAGAAAAATTGTGTATTATTGAAAGATGTGAGTAGTGTGTTTCAAACTAATCTTTTTGTCCAAAGCAGTAGTCTTAGAAACATTACGATTACTAACAAAAACTCATTTTATGTCTATGTCTATTTTATCTCCTTCCCTCACAAATCAGATTTATTTAATGGAGCTTGACAGGACTGCGGGCTATGAAAGTATTTATTTATGTGACAAAGAATTCAGGTCAGGACAATTGTGTAGACTCTGTATTTTATATATGTAACAGTTCTGTAAGCTGTTCTATTCTGATTAAGCGAGCAGGGTTAGTGTCTATTTGACATATTTTGCTGCACAATATGTGTAGATAACTTGACATAATCTCTATCTATAATCTCAATAATATCTGGTTCATCTCTACAGTCAGTCAGAAAATTTGCATACTGATGCAGCCACCACCCTGAACACTGACTGTGCTGCCAACGCTGAAAGTGGAGTGAGGTTAAAGTAAAACAAGTAGAAAGTAAACATGAAGCTGGACTCACCTCACACTTACCGTCCACGCAGACGCCTCGGTAGCTGCTGTACTTGCAGGAAGTGCCGTCTCGTGCCGTCACCATCAGCTGCCTCTGGCCGTCGGTTGTAGTGCAGTGGAGGTCACATGGGTTACTAGAGATGTGAACGTAGTCGTCTGGAGACAAGATCAAGTCAAATGTTACATTTTTACTAATACACATCCTCTTCTACTAACTGCTCTGATTCAATTTCTTTTGCTGCTAGTTTTGCATCACTATAACCATCTGAGACAGATGTTCGTACGTCAACCAACTCCTACAGTTCTTACAAACACTAACATTTGATGTTTTTTGTGTGCACATGTTGAATTAAGTCCATTATTCACTCTACTTTTAGCTTTGGTTGCTACATGTAAGGTGCTCCACTTTCTTCACCAACTGTTCTTGAACCATTTGCTGCAGGCATGTGGTGTAGAGTGGGTAATGATAAAAAAAAAAAAAAAACACTTTCAGTGTCCTTAAACTATATTTTACACTCTTCGTTGTGAGTCGATGTCAGTCACCCAACATTTTGTTTAAAAAAAAAAACGAAATGTTGCTATACCAACAAATAACATCCAACGTGATGAATGCAAAACAAAAAACTGGTATGTATGACATACAGCCCCCCCCCCGAGGTTTCCTGTCTGCATCTTGGCAGTAAATGTACTGCATACTTTGCAGTAGTCCAAATCCAATATTCCCTCAAAAATCACATTTTAAAAAAGGATCCTACATTTTTGGATGCAGCACATCTGCTCAGACGGCACAAACCAAAGAGGTAAAAAGAGGTTGTCGTGGTATTTTGCGGGTGTCATTACCGGGATACAGAGGTTTCCACTGGTAGTTCCTGCCATTGTAAAGATGGGAGTTGAAGGACCAGCACTGCTCCTCTCTGAAGCTCCTCCCAGTGGGAGGACATTCCTATGGTGCAGAGAGACAGCACAGACAATTAAAAGAGGTCTGTTCCACACGTGTTAGGACTGACTTTTACAATATGTTATGCAAATAACTTCTTGATTTGTTTGTGCAGGGATGTTTTTTCTGAGCCTGAAAGTTCTGAGCCCCACCCAGCTTCTAACGTCTACAGACAGTTGTGCATGCAGGCTGGCCTCCACCATCACAGTCGTCTACTGTCTTCCAGTCAAAAGAGCTGTGTTTATTTTAATAAAAAGGGGAAAATGAAGTGACGAGAAATGAACTGTCCATCTGTGACTCACTTTAGTGTTGCAGAGATGATATTTCTTAGCGGTTCCTGTACAGGTCATGTTGTCCTTTCCAGCAGCAACTTTCTTTCTTTGGACAGAAAACACACATGTTAAGAATTAACAAAAAAAACAGGATGTAATGAAATATAAAACATCAGGCTGAGAAGCATTTGGTGAGGCTGTGGATCAGTTGTGAACCACAGGGTCATTGATTGAACTCCTGGCTTTGAGTATTTTCCTATTCATACAGTATGAATACTGTGTATCTGTCAGATACATAGTGTTCAGTACACACAGCCACGATCATGGGGAACACTGCTGACGCGACAGTTGTCCAGAAGACAATCATCCGCCCCACACACAAAGAGGGTAAAGCACATAAGGAAGGACTGGAAGGGTGGCTAATCCCAGAGTGCAGTATCGAAGAATAATCATAAAGTTGACTGGAAGGAAAAAGTGTAGTGGGAAGAGGTGCAGAAGCAACAGGTAGGACTGCAGCCTTAAGAAGACTGTAAGCAAAGCCAATTCAATAATAATAAACAATAAAACTTTTTGAGATGTACTAGTACAGAGTAAGTGAAATATGTAAACAAAAAAAATTAAGAAAATGCAACGTACTATCTGACAGCAGGTATAGGGAGGCGGAGCTAATCACTTTGCAGTTGAGAAACTTGAGCCTCAGTGCTATATACCCTGCTCACTAATCCACTCACACACACATACACACACATCACTTACTATACTGACTGCCACATCTCATGGTCTATTTAGTTGATTTGTTTTCATTGTGCTTTCTGTCACAATAAATTACTTTATTTTTGCCTTCAACCTGCGTCTTCCATGGTTTTTGAGCCAGGTCCTGACAAAAAATAATCTGTCAGCTGACTTTAAAGTGCAATTCACTCCAAATCTACTAAAATACATAAAGATCCAAAAATTTGTCATTCAAGCTCTGATAACTATCATTTTATATTCTGAAGGTTGCAATTATTATGTTAACTAGAACATACATGTATACATTCATGCATAACTGAGTATAACGTATATACAGTACGTACTTGTGTAAATATGTTTTTTTGTGTAAAACTTGTCCACACTGTTGTGCAACTGTCTTACCTCTGTTTGAGGCAGTGTCTCTCTTGCGACATCACGCCCCCTCCACAGGTACGGGTGCAGGCCGTCCACTTGGCCCACTCACCCCACCAGTACGTAGTCACTTCCAGCTCCTCTTCCAGACTGTTGGACGCCACACCCTCCTCCTGCACACACACAAATACATATACATAAAGGCTTTCAAACAGTGGTCAGTTGGAAGTTTTTGTAACAGCAATAGAAAGTAGTAAGACGCACAAGCATTGTAACTGTGACAACTTTTTCAGACAAATAAAACCTCTTCAGCTGACGCAGTGAATCTATGTGAATCTCTTCCAATGACATTTTTTATATCGTTCTCAATAGCTGTACACTTCAATTGCAGTTTTGTGTGAAGGGGGTAATTAAATAATGGATGATTCTGTTTGATTTACGATAAGGAACATCTCTGGGTAATCACACGCTGCTTTCCCACATTACCAAGCTCATCCGGCCTACATACCGTCCGGGACTGGGAGATGAATTCATCCGAATGTGGCTGCACAACCATGGCCACAACACAGCACTGGTCTCTGAGGCCGGTTGTTGCATGGGCTTAGCCTTTCTAAATGTTAATCTATAGCAGTTTAGTAGCAAAAAGTACAGTACAATGTTTCAAGACACAACTGGCTCAATGTCATGTATGAAGTATTAATATTAGTATTAGTGACAGTAGTAGTACTTGTAGCACTTTGATTCCATTATATAAATGACTAGACCATCAGAACAAAGCCTGTAAGACCCCAACATAATCACAATAAATGAGTGTCACAGTGTTTTGTACTGGGGATCCAAGGTGTGAATATGGTCAGCATTTCACACATTCCTGATGTGCAGGGGCAGCATTAATTCCGGCCGATGGCTGCATCCCATCGTTCAGACAGATTCATCAGAGTAACTGCTGGAATGTGCACTGAGCTCATTGTAAAGGTGTGAGACAGAGCAGCTGTGAGAGGGGGGCATGAGACACTGGAAATACCAGACAGAAAGCGTAAGTCAGCGAGAGACAAGGGGAGATAGATGGGTACAGAGGTAGAGACAAAAAGGAAGATCCATTAGAGTGCAAGAAAAGAAAAGTAAATAACTGTTGGGGCTGACATAAACTCAGAGTGCTTAGAACAACTTCACTGGTGCAGGTTGTTTTCTTGCTGCATGATCCACTTTGTGTTGAGCTTTAGTTCATGGATGCATGCCTTCACATTTTCCTGGAGAGTTTGCTTGTACAACTGAGAATTCTTATCTCCATCAGTGATTCCAAGCTGCCCTGGACCACAGGTGGCAAAGCAGATCCACATAATGAAACTGCTTCCACTGTGCTTCACAGATGGGATAAGGGTCTTATGATGGAATGCAGAGTATGAGTGGCAAACAAAATGCTTCTCGTCAGCCAAAAAGTTCTACTTTGGTCTCATCTATCCAAAGTTTCTCTTTAAATGAACTGATAAATATGTGTGTGGCAAAACTATGCGAACCTTTACAATTAAGATTGGATTCATTTCCATTACATCTACACAAATAAGCATAAAAAGTTAAGTTGTAAGTTGTTTCAGACTGAAGAAGCTAATCAAACAAGTTGGGAATATGTTGATGATCTAATGAAAAAGGAGTTGTTGTTACCTGCAGGCCCCTGGTGGACAGGTTCCCCACAGACACTGCCAGTGCCAAGAATCCCAGAAGGACAACACATGTCTGCCCACATTGTTCCCATGACCACACCCTCATCCTGGTTAATGAGAGAGAGATAGAGGAGAGGTAGAAAAAGACATAATGCTTGGACAGTGTACAAGTGTGGACAAAAAAAAATATCTGGCTGCTGAAGAGACTACTCTGGTAGTGAAGGTTTTCATTGCTGGACCAGCCTGCGGAAGAAACTGAACCTTGAAAACATTCTGGCCTTTGCATAATATACAGTTATTTAATTTCTGGCACATAGTAGTAAAAATATTAGAACCCAAACATCACAATTATTTCAACATGTTTTAGAAATGAAGGTACAATGTCTGCCCCGGTAGGTCAGGCCAGCTGCTTTGTGTGTGTGTGTGAATGTGTGAATAAAAAGCAGTGTAAAGCGCTTTAAGTGCCAATAAAGTAGAAAAGCATCTTTAAAGTTACCATTTCATATTTTATTTTGCCTCGTTTGTGATGATGGACCGTTCTGGTTGTCAGAAATCAGCAACCTCACAAATGCCAACATGAGTGTGTCCCAGTGCACAAAAGCCAACTTCACCTAGTAGAGCAGCCAATATTACTATTGATGGAGGGAGTCAGAGCCAGAAATCTGTATTCCCAAATAGAAGCACCAAGTGATGAGGCTGATAAGTATAAAGGGAAATATGACCACTAATGAGTTCTTGTAATATTACAACCCCACATCTAGGCACTTATGTGAATTGTTAATGAAAGCGTATTGCTGAGACGTTTGGGTGTTTTGTCTTTTCCCTCTCTAAATTGAGGCTTCCCAGCTTCCAAACCCACAGACAGGCCTGAAGCTGGATTTTTTTGACCACAGGAACACATTTGTGGTTGTAATATTTCCTCTCTGACTCTCTAGTGAAATCCCGTGCCACTGAGAACATCTGTGGTAGTTTAGGCGAGATACCTGAAGTATTGCCTCTTTAACCTTCTTGGAGTAAGGAAGGGCGCTTGACAGCAGACCGCATCAATGTTGATCCAAGATTCAGTACTGTATAAAGTGGAAAGTGGACAGACACCCAATGTTGCTGTACCTCTTTGAGTATGTTAATTTCACTCTATTGTAGGTATTTAAAGCATTAGTTACTAGTTACCTTTTGCAGGATTAGATTATTCTAAAAAAATGGATGGATTAACCCCTTGTCACTACACAAGGTGGTTAAAATCAAACCAAAACCTTTACAGACTGCTGTTAAAACATTTTTTTTTACCTTTGACAACTAATCTGGACTAAACATCTATATTTATGGTATCAACAGCATGAAGATCTACATTGTTTAAAATACAATATACTTTTACCTTTGTGCTTTAAGTAAAATTTAGTTCATGTACTTTAGTACTTTAACTCGTAGTGGAGTGTTTTTGAAGACAAATACTTGCACTTTTACTGTAGTATTGAGTTTGTGTATTTAATACATGTCTGATTTACAGTTGCACTCAAACCCCCATTGCAATTTAGTTGCATTGGCAAAATTTACAAACCTTCAGCTGTTTGCAATGAACAAATCATCACCAACAGTTTAAATAGCTCAATAACTACTGTTCCAAGTGGTTTTTCCAAACACAAAATGCAACTTTTAATGACTGCAGGCTCAAAACTATTCAACTCCCTGAACAGAATTCTTCACAAGAGCACACATTTGAGAATCGAGTAATTGTCTCAAGCACACCTGACCTGACTTAACAAGGGCTTGATTAGCTTTACCAAAAGTGCTTGAGACAGTTAATCTTGAACACCTGATTGGCAGGATTTGTGTCATGTTTGATTGCATGCTAAAAATATTTCAAGTCAAAAGGATTGTCAAACTCTTAGACCATTGAAGAGAGCACCTCTATTAACAAACAACAAAAAGGATACAAAAACATAGCGAAGGCACTGAATATTCTCAGAGACACTGTTGGAAGCACAGCTTGCAAGTTAAAAGTTAAAGTAACAGTGACTGCACTACATGGACATGGCAGAGATATCGGGGGATGCAACCAGACTTCTGTTGAGGTAGGTGAAGAAAAACCAACTGCAGCAAGAGGCACTGAGGTTTCAGTTTGCACAGCAAGGTGCATGTTAAACCTGAAGGTTTCCATCCAAGGACTCCAAGACAAAAAATATAGAAACAAGCCTCAGAGGTTTGTGGTTTTCTATTCTGTGGAGTTTTATAGAATCTTTTGTGCCAATAGATTAGCGACTAACAACAAAAGTCAAGTCAAGCCACTTTATAATGTAAAGTTTAAGACCTTAGAGTATATAACAACACAACTATATAGAATTATAGAAAAAAAATAAACCCTATATGAACAGCACTACCCTTACAAAAAAGAAGTATATTCATGTATACCATTAGTATACTTAGAAGAATATTTTTATTTTATTTTCTATGCTTTCTTTACAAAGTAGTTTTTAAGTATACCTGCCGTAAAGAAATAAATAACAATATAAATGTAGTTGTATATATACACATACAGTATATATGTTGTTTGTCTATACATAGCAGGGCCACATATAGATGTGAAACAACCATTACACACCAAACCCGGGTGAACATGTAAACTCCACACAGAAAGACCCTGGCCGACCCCAGGACTTGAACCCAGGACCTTCTTGCTGTGAGGTGACAGTGCTAACCACTGCACCACTGTGCTGCCCAGAAAACTCACATTATATATAAAAGTTGATTTGTACTTTACTTCAAGTAAACTTTCATAAGCTAAAAACTGGGGCCAATTTAGTCCTAGGAAGTATTAAAATAGTAAACTTGTAAGTTTACTAGAAGTACATTTAACTATACTTGAAGTATACTTAAGTATACTCAATAAAAAAAACTTTAAGTATACTTCTTTTCCATAAGGGTAGGCAACAGTTGTGAGGAAAAACCTAATTTAAGAATATCATGTAGGCTGAAAAGCACATAAAGTATGGAGGTGGCTTGGTGATGCTCTGGTGCTGCTTTGCTTCCACTAGCATTGTAACACATGGAAAGCATGATAGATTAATTGAATAAGACAATAATCCCAAGCATACACCAATGTCCACCAAAGCTTGGTTGCCTTGAAAGTCCTGTAAGATTACACAGTGGATGTAACAGTCATCTGACTAGAACCCAATGGGAAATCTATTGTGGGATTTAAACAAGGTGTCTGCAACATGAAACCCAAGAATATTACTAAACTGGAGTCCATTGCCCATGTGGGATGAGAACTCTGCCAGAAACTGGTGTCTGGCTATGCACCAGGTTTTCACCAGGTCATAACACAAAACGGTGCTCTATTAAGTGCTTAAGACGCTTGTCATGAAGGAGACTGCAGCAGTCATTAAAAGTTTCATTTTGTGTTGGATTGTCACTTGTGACATTAGCTATGGAAATTAGCTGAGCTATTTAAATTGTTATTGATGATTTGTTTATTGCAAACAGCTGAGAGTTTGTAAATTTTGCCAACACACCTAAACTGCAATGGGGGTTGATGTAGGTAAAGTGTGTCTATGTTCCTGCCTGATTCACATTATTGTCTTAGATGAATATGAATTTAGCTTGCATGTGCATGTAAAGCTCAATATTTTGGATTACAACATCAGGTGAACTGTGCTTCAAATGTAGCCCATAATGCACAGTCACGTCAGAGGAAACAACAGCACAGCATATGAAGGGCATTTTCTCAGACAATGCCAGAACTAGCTTGCTGGCTGCAGGTATATGAATGTGCTGGCAGTCTGTGGCGTCTGGCGCTGGCAGGTGGAGGGTGACACAGACGGGCTGTTGAGAGGCCACAGGTGTTGGAGACGAGAGCTGAACAGCAGAGGGGCCCGTGTAAGAGTTAAACAAGTCCCAGTGTGCTGGAAGAACGAAGGCAAGTTTCCTAGGACTTTACACAGGTAGGCCTTTGTTTAGCTTTGCTATACGAAGGCGGTGAGCTGCTTCAGACTATCAGGAAATGTAGATGTCTGTATGTAAAGGCTTACATGAACAGCCACAGACACACAGGAAAGGGAGGGTACTTAAAGGTTTCTGCAGTTGTATATACAATTTGAATGGCTCAATGAAGCCTTTGATTTGTTAAAGGAAGTCTGCAGAATGGCGGCTCCAAAAAAGTTTGTATCTTGCTTCTTTATGGAGACTTAAATTTAAAGCTGTAACAAAGACCAGAAGAGTTTCATTCCAAAAGAAAAAAAAATCCCTAGAAATTTCGCAAACGTTTCCTGCAGCATCATCCAGTTTTCTTTTGTCAGTTTGTATAATCATTATGTTCCAAATTTTCACAGACATTTAGACAAATGCTTAAAGCTTACATTTCTCAGCTCTTCTGTTAGCACTTTATCTTTTATAACAAAATCACTGTATTTATAAATTTGGATTTTTAATAGGCATACATGCATGCAGTCATTTCAGTCATTCACACATAAGCACATATTGGTGTATTCTAATGCACCGACAAACAATGCAGTTAAAGAATTCTCCTGTTAACAGTAATAAAATCATGAAATTATGATTAGTTCTCAACAAAGGACAAAGCAAAAATATATATAATTTCTTGCATAATTTGTTAAAATATTCAAATATTTTATTGAAACTTTCAGGGAAACATTTGTGGCTGCAGCGTTTAAATCAGCAAGAGTCAGAGAAGCTGGAGGGACACACACACACACACACACACACAGAACCTGTAGGAAAGAGCTCATACTACATCCCATGTCCTCGGGTCCAGTTAGGCAGCCATGCTAAAATAAGCAAACAGCTTGTCTCGCCCTGTTTGTAGTCTGGCTTTCTCTGGCACTAAATATTGGTGACAGGTGTCTTAAAGAAGGCGCAGCAGCACCTGGATTTCATTATCCAACCAGACACAGCTGGAGCCCGGCCAGCTGCCAAACACACACACACACACAAAGGAGACGGACACTCTGTCAGACACAGCTACACATGTGTATACACTCAGCCAATGGCGTGACCGATTAGATACTCACACACACACTGGCCACTGTGCACGCACAGGTATGTAAACACCCAATCATGAATGTGAAGACACACACATTCTCATTCTCAGGCGTTGTTTGCACAGAGGTTTGCTTTCCCTCTCTGCTGCTTACACACATTCACATTTGTACAACTATACTTCAGACACAATAAAATCTTTTCCAGATTCCACAGCTTTAATATTAGATATTGCATCTACCAGAACCTTAACTTAGTATAACTTAAATGTCCCTACTGTACTAAAACACACCTTTACTGAAACTTTGCTACCTTATCCTCACCTTGCTATGAAATCTTCAGTGTTATAAAGCCGCCTGATTTTAAAGTTAGGTTGTCAGTTTGCAGCAATACATCACTATGCCATATTGTAATCACTTTGCAACAAGGTTCACATTTCATTTGTATTATCTGCCACAATGTCCTCATTTTACCTCACTCTCTTCTTTTCCTACAGTGCTGCAATGATGGGCCCTTATTTTGAAACATAGTTTCAAAATAAAAATGTAACAATAAAAATGTCTCTAATTATAATATCCTCCCCAAACACCATTCGATTCAAGTCCTCACAGAGATGCACACGCACCCACAGAGAAAAGAACACAAAACTTTAAATCACATTGGTTTCTCCACCTCACACATATAAACACACATGCACAACACAACAAAGTGGAATCGGCCTGTTGCCTCTTGGTTGTGCAGACGGGGTCTTCCTCTTTCCTCCTTCCTCCTCGCCCTGCTGTCATTTCCCATCGGGCCAGGCGGGGCAAGTACAGAGGACAAAAGTAAACACAGTCCCCTCATCCTTATGTCTCCTTCTGCCCCCTCACTCCTATGTGGTCCCCATCCCAATGGCCCCTAGGGGCCCCTAGCCTCACTGTCTTGTTTTTGTAGTGCTAGAAGCCTCAGCAAACAGACTGACAGACAGATCAATAGATCAGACCAGTTTATTCCTTGTACTGGACATCAGTCAGGCACTGTTGGCTACCTGTCATACACATGAATTAAAATGTTTTTAACATTTTGGAAAAAGTCACCTTGGGCTCTGGTAGCATATTTTTTTAAAATTACCATTTACCTTACATATTATAAAATATTGATAATAGAATGAGCAAAAGTAAAAAATTTAAAAATGCAAAAAAAAAAAAAGAATAAATTGCAGCTGTTCGCTAAGGTACCATTACATACTAGTAAAACTGAAAATTATACTGGTCAAAAATGGACCTTAGACCTTGAAATGCTTGTTTACACATCTGATAAAAAATAGTAAAAGGAATATAATGGTCTGTAGCACTACACTACAAACCAATCATTAACAGGCAGCCATGCATTTAGAAACACACACACACACACGCACACACACCAGTGACATCAAGCTACCATGCAAGGTGCAGCCCTGCATATCAAAAGAAAAATATGGTTCTGTGTTCAGTGGCACTCTGACACTCTGACAGGAATTGTCTTGCAGACAATTTGCCAAATAGTCTGCAAGACACTCTAACTTAAGTTTGAGCTGTTCAGGTCACAAAGAGGAACATCTGTGGGATGCAGACTCAGACTCAGACCAAGACTCAGGTGTCAGGAAATGTGATGGTTGTTTGGTGGTGGTAAAGTGGGTGATCTGTACAGGGTAAAATGGATTTTGAAGAAGAAAGACTATCACTCAATTTTACAACAGGACAATGGCACAAAGCACAGTTTCAAACTGAGCAACAACTATCTATGGAGGAAGCAGTCAGCTAATATTCTGCATCTAATCAAGTGGCCAGTACAGTCACTGTAGAGTATGAACAGTAAAAAGTACCCATCAAGCCAATCCAAGTAGTGGGGAAAAATCCTACCTCAACACATATAATTCCTGAACTTCTTTAGACTTTACCCAGGTGAACTGCACGTGATAACACAAACAACACTAACAAGTTAGTCAGCCTGGATGTTAAGTGGACTTATCCTGCAAACCCCTTAATACAATGTCTGTGTGAGCCCCTGTGTGAATACAGCAGGTGTTCACAGCAGGATTTCACTTTCAGATGATCCACTCAGCACAACACCAGAAAGTATAGGAAGTTATCATGCTATCTCACTTTTCTCTTTCAGGAAACCAGCCTTATATACACATATACACATGCATCGTTTCTGATGATGTGCTGTAAGAAAACAAGAATTGATTTCCGTGGTGTACTTGTTGTGTCACTTCATGCCTCCTGCATGAGAAAAACCCGACACCAACATTCGAGACCATCTTTAAACCCTAGAAACTGCAGTCACATGGTGGTAACAGAAACTCAGCTGAAAGATGTGTCGATGGTTAAAGATAATTGTGTTGATCAAATTTGAACAAAACCACTGCGTGTTTTTAATCTTTTCAGTATGTGTGACATGTAAAAGTGGTATGACATATTGGTGATTAGAGAAATCCCAAAGTCTCACTGTCAGCCTTCCAAAGCCTGTATTATTTAGACCCAGGGAGTGTGGGGTGGTTGTGGATGTCTGCATGTCAGAGAGCAGACTTATCTCTTTTGCCTTTTGCTCCATAAGCCAAACTCTTTTTTTTTCACTAAGGGAGGTCACATCTCAAGTGAGAAGCAGAAAATTGAGTGGACCTCTCCTTAGTCTTTTACAGTACATAAAGAGCAAACAACAAACAAACAACAACAACAACAAAAGCAAAAACCAAATGCAGAGACTGGTAGGCAGACAGACAACTATATGACGAGAGAGGATGATGACTAAGAGATAACATGAGTGGGAGAAAGAGGAAGAAAGTTAAAACTCAGAGGGTGATTAAGCAAGGCAGTCTGAGAAGTTGAGGAAAGGTCAGTGGAATTTTGTTCCAGGCCAAACTCACTGATTTCTCACACCTGAACTCTAACCTATTTATAGACTTAATATTCATGGCTTCCTTTCCAAAAACCAAGCACAAGTCATCTGCATTATATTCACTTAAAGCTAAACCTCGTCATGGTTTCCAGCCTGGCTTCCTGTCCTGCCCATATTTGGTCTGATTAGCTCTCCGTCTGTGCCTCTGTCACTCCCTGGTCTTTAAATCTGCTCATTAACCATCATCAGCTCCACCTGTTTCACCTTTATAAGCAGGTTTGCAATGCTCCATCCTTCTGCCAGATTGTCAGATTTCATACCTGAACCCGATCAGAACCTGAACCTGTCTGAGACCATGAGCCTGCCCAGCCCTTGTTGGTACTGTAAGTCTGCCTTATCTGTTTACCTGACCTGTTGCCTCTTTACTGGACCCTGTTTTTGGATTGTGGCTCTGTTATTCTGAGCTCTATGACATACTGTCCTTGACTTTGGATCAGACTCTGACGTTACCTTGCATAGCCCTGACAAATTACCACTCCCTGAACCGGACTCTTGATTATTGCCTGCTTTTGCATAACTGTGAATTCCTAGTTCCCTAGTGTCAATGCTTTGGTTCATGTTCACTACTCACTTGACATTGCCAAGTATCTCAAGGATGTCGCCATCTTGGTTATACACCTCCAGCCTGGTCTTAAGTTTCCTACTCCAACAGCAGTGAGTTAAACCTTTTTAATTTTTGATCATACTGACCTGCCAACCATCCTCCTATTAATTATCTCTTCTGTAATGACCTTGGCTAACCCAGAAGTACATCTAGTCCATACGACTGTTCCAGTTGCTGCTTCATGTCTCCTTCGGCCTACGATTTTGCCTTTTTAAATAAAACATTTTTAACCCAATCTCGCCTGTCAGCCTGATCATTGAGCCCAGTCCAGACCAAACTTCACACCTCTATTGACTTACTCTCGAGGTTTGTGAAAGCAATGAGACCATTAGCGGTTTGTCTGACCACCATATCACCACTGTACGATTCTTACAAAAATTCCTCATCTGTTTACTCCTGAAAAATACAGATTTGTATTATTTTCTACACAGTGACTTCTGTCTTCTTAGATATTCTGCATGAAAATAGTTTTGACAAATTGCGTAGTTATTGTTAAGGGGAATATATGACAAGGCAATGCAAAAAATGCTGCCTATACATACAGGGAATACACATGTGTGGAAATGGAGTATGCTGCTTGAGTATGTCTGGATGATTCAGTTCTGTTGTTACCTTTTAAGGTTAATTGGTTATTATACAGCAACAAACTGAGATTCAAGTTCAAGTTTACACTGTTCTTATTAGCTACATCAAAACCAATCAATGAAAGAGCAACAGCACGGCTGTATGTAACCTTTACCAACTTAGTCTATTCTCAAAACGATGATGAACAGAACTCAGTGTAATGGAAAAAGTGACGTGGAAGCGAGGAGTTGACCGCGTTGATTGGCCTGTGCTGAAATTTTTAAATGCTGCTGAAAATACAGTGGTATGTGCACAATACATGTAACAAGTGTTCGCTTCCAACCGCATATAACTCGGTGTTAACCTTGATGCTACAGGATGATTTTGTTGACATCCTGGGATGGAAGGAAAGGAATATCTGATACTTGAGCCTCTGTCACAAAGTCAGCGACTAATAAATATAATAGACACAAATTGCACTTGATGATGTTAGCATAAGAAGCTATTTTATGTTTTTTACCATGAGGAGTAAGTTGAATAAAATTACCAGGCAGGACATGGGGGGATTTCATTCTGTCATTCTCAACAACACTCAAAGCCACCACAACCACATTCTGCAGTTTGACAAGTAGTACTGGCATAAATGCTGGCCTGTGCCTCACTAGTTTACACACACATACACACACACCTCCCAACAGCTGACACGTTTCCAGACAGACTCTGGCTCTCCAGGCATACACACACATGCATGGCTGCACAAAAACTCACACTTCTGAACGAGAGTCAGCATTATTTTGTGGATTTGTTTTGGTCTGGTGCAAAACACAAGTCTCGCTGGCTCTGGTATACCTCGTAAATACACACACACACACACACACACATGCACACACACACAGAGCAGATGCCAACCACACCAGCACATGCAGACACGCAAACCACCAACACACACTCAAACACAAGAATGCGCACACATTGAATCAACAAATACACAATGAGTCAGACAAACTTAACACAACTTATACAAACTCTAACACAGTTTACACACGGCCACACTAAGATACAGTATGCACACACAGACAGTGGAAGTTTCAAATATCTACCCACTCACCTCGCCTGCAGCAGTCCAAGGGCGTCTCACTGTGAGTTGAGGATGCCGCTCAGTGTGTGTATGTGTGTGTGAGTGAGTCTGTGTGTGAATGTGTATGTGTGTGTATATCGTGTCAGAGACAGCAGTGGTGTGTTATGGTGTGTTGGTGAGTGCTGCTGTTGCTGTAGAGTGAAGAGGGACAGGCAGAGAGAGGGAGGAAGAAAGAGTGGAAGGGAGGGAGGGAGGTAAGGTGTGCTGTCCTTGCATCCCTCTTCCTCCTTCTTCTCCTCCCCTCCTCCTCCTCCTCTCCAGTCAGCAGCAGCAGCAGAGCAGCAGCAGAGGGAGAAGGAGGGAGGATCAACAGGAGAAACCCTGGCTGGCTGCTCTGCTTTCATTCTGTGCTTTTTCTCTAATTCACAGGTTTATTAGTATTTAAAAACAACTAAAAATGTGTACATACAAAAATGTACAAATGTACAAATAAAAACTATACAAACTGTTGCTGGGGTGAATATTATCACTCTGTGGAGGAAAGGACAAAAATGGACAAAGGCAGACTTTGGAGACAGAGGGGAACTCCTATTCCCACAGCGCTCTCCTCCCCTGGGTCCTCTTGCTTCCACACTGAGCTAAAGCATCAATTTCCAAAAGAAACTAATAAATATAGAGAATGTAAGTGAGCTGCACGCACACAGTTCTTTTACTGTGGTGACTGTGACATATTCTGTCCTACAAAACTTTAGTGTAAGCTAAATTTAGAGCTACATGCATTTTACGGTTACCAGTTAACCTTGGGACATGACTCTGGACTGTGGGACTAGTTGGAAGACATGTACATAGAACCAGGAGGAGCCTTGGGTTTAACTTAAAACTGTAATTACATAACTAACACCTATAGACAGGTGAAAGCTTACATCACAGCTTGCCTCTGGTCCTGCTCCACCTGGTGGTTTGGACAATGATCAGTCTGCTGATCCTGTGGATACAGATTGAGGGTCTTGAGAGACATAATGATTTTGCTGGCCTATGACAAGTCCTGAAGGAGAGGTTATCTGAAAGTTAAACTGTGCCTTCATTCATGTTAGGTTGAAATGTTTTACTACTCCTTCAAGTTTCTTAAGTTCCCTAGGAGACCAAGGGATCCTCCAGGGTGGTTTCACTTCTGACTTAAGAGTTGGCACAGTTAGCAAACGCAGTATTCATATTAGCTCTGGTTTGGTCTCAATCCGCTCCTGAGAAATATTCTTTTCAGCCACTAGATATAATCAGTGAGGACTAACGAATTACATGTAATAAGTGATGAAATACTTAAAAAACTTAAAACTGAAAAAAAATATAGATAGATAAATAGATTGTGTTTTCTTTTTTTTGCCAGGAACACACTAATGGTTTTCAACATTCAGTCCGGCGCAGTTAATGACTATTCAGGACCATATTGATACAGATATTTGATATTTTCTAACACAAATATATATATTCATGTTATTTATATTTACTGTATAATACAAATATTTGAGATTAAGATCATCATGAGATGAAAGGAATTTCAGCTTTTACATATGGATACCTAAAACACAGATGATACAATCTTTTGTATCAGATAACCCAAATGTTAGTTGAGCAAAAGCATTTCTTGTTACCTAGAGTTGCCCTGTCAGAAGGGATCTTTGAACAACACATGAGGACTTTTGCCTTTTACTTGTGAAGAATTAACCATAAAATCAGAGCTGTCAGTGGGAGAGAAGGAGGCCATTTTGAATCCATTAAAAGAAAGAAAAGCAATCAGATGAGGTATGTTAGTCATAGCCATTAGAACTGAAACCATTTGGAATGTCTTGAAATAGAAACACAAAGCACTGGGGTGCTGAGTGACACTCACAACAAGTCAGTCAAAGAAACAAAACAATATCAGCTCATGACAGAAGCATCGTGGGAGCTATGAAGAAAAAACCCAAACCAACAGTCAGTACCATAACAAGCCACATGGGTGACAGTATCATAATCCACCAATAAATACAAAGGCTTTACTTTTCCAGTACTTTTAAAGAGGACCATATGTAACTTGCAAACGTGTAAACCTTCTTTTTGATTTACGAGTTTTTATAAATTAGTTAAGTTCATAAAAGTCTCTGAGCATTTTGAGAATATACAGTAGATAGAACTGGTCAATGTGTAAAATCTGACAAATTCCTGTTGTGTCCAGCTGATGCTATAAGCAGACATGGTGATGCATTGATTAGTTTTGCATAAATAAACTTGTCACAAGTGTGTTGAGTCATATGATAAGCATATAAAGTTTGGTATTGTGATCTAATTTTGCTTTTCAAATGAACTATCCCTTTAAGTAAACTGGGATTCTTCCTTCACTGAAACACACCAAAAACAGATGCGAGGACGGTGTTTCAGACGGAGGAATGAGAGACTAGAAAAAAAGGAGTGAATGATGAGAGGAGGACGAGCAGACGTCTGAGGACCACCGTGTCTGCCCACCATGTCGTCTTCCCTCTTTCTACCCATCTGTCTGTCTCCCTCCCCCCTGCTTTATTACGATTTCTCCTCTTCTCTCTATGTTTTTCTCTACTTTACTTTCCTCACTTCTCTGTTTCTACAGCTGTCTCGGGAGCTTAGCGGTGTTGCACTTGTTCTTTCCTTTACTCTCTTCATCTGCTCTCTCTCCGTGCATTTTCACACACATACATAAATGATAACATGTCTAATGCTAAGGTTCTGATCCTTCACATGTCAGTCCATGTTCATTTGGTAACTTGAGCAGCTACCCCTGTCTGAACAATCTATTTCCAACGTCCTTGCATCTTTCTTCCCTCTGGTCCTCTTTCATCAGTTTCTCTCTCTCTTCTGTCTGTGTGCTGGCTACACTAATAAGCAACCACTCTGCTTCACTGCTAGATTTATAAGCTGATAGACTCAGTTCAGGCAGGCTGCCAGACCAGAAGAATAAGCCCACTAAGACCACAACAATTAAAGGCCGCCACCCTCCACATGACAAAAAAACAAATGCTACAGAGAAGTGTGTTGCACGTGGCCTTTCAACACTCACATGGGTGTGTTTTTGTGTGTGCCTGTTTGCAGTGTGCAGACTCTGGAGTCATTAGTATTGGTGCATGCAGACAAAAGAGCAATTAAAGGAGTTATAAATGCAACCGCAGAAAGAACAAAAAAATGGAAAGCAGCAAGTTGTGTATTTTAGCTTCTCCCTAAACCGTGTAAATGAAACACACCTTTTTTTTCTAAAAACATCTGTGTCTCCCTGTTATGGACTGGCGACCTGTCCAGGGTGTACCCTGCCTCTCGCCTGGATGATAGCTGGGATAGGTTCCAGCACACCCGCGAACCCTACTGGGACAAAGCGGTTGGATGTATGGATGGATTCTGTGTCATTAGCTAATCTCATATAAACCCGGGCTGGCCCTGGCAAGGTAGGAGCCCTAGGTGAGGCAGAACATTTATCATGATCAGCTGATCAGATTCCATATGGTTTTAGTTTATCATAGAAAATGTGTGTGCCTCAATAAGTTTCCAACCTTGTCCTGAAACCACCCAGGACAGGACGATTCACGGAACCCAAGTTTCTGTAGATGAAGAACGGGTGCATGCAGTTCTCGCCTGGTGTTCAGAACTAGGCCTAACACCTGTTCTATTCACAAAGCCATGACATTTTAAATGCATAACTTTGTATACACGAATCATCTCATACTGGTTTAGCTGCAGCTGAAGTAAGAGAGCTACTCAGAGCAGGTCACAATGACCTTTCTGCCTGAACAGCCCCACTTCAGACTGAAGATGCCTGCACAGACTGTTAAACCATCCACATTACCCTGTGAAATTAATATATCACCAGTGCCCCAGCCCAAGAAGAACTATAAGCAATATATTTGAGGCAAAGTCAGCGCCATTGTCTTTCCCGTCCTCTCTGAAGTGATGATCATCCTTAAATTTATTACATAATTATGAGATACTGGCACAGATTTTTTTTCTTAAACTTTTCTAGACTATGTGTTGTACACAATAAAAGCGACCATCAGAGGGCGAACTTGTTTTCAAAAAATGATGGATTGATTAAATAGAAAAAAAAAAGCTCCTCATCGCACCCTCTTAGCATTTTGTCCCATCATAGCATTTAGACTTCCTATGTCGCCTATGATGTTAAACAGGTGAAGTTATCATGACTGTATATCACGATTGTAAAAAGAGCCTTCACCAAAGGCTCAGCAAGCAAACATGAGCCAAACTTTATGAGAGAAAGGTTGATCAGTTAAAAAGAATATTTCTCAATGCAAGAAAAGAACTGAGGTCTCTCACCATCTACAGTACACAATACTGTGAAGATATAACTGGCAGTGCGTAAAGGCCTTCCAAAGATTACTCTGGAGTTGCAGTTGTCACTCACATTTTGTGTAAGTGTGCCAATTTTCAGCTGTGTGCCATTTTCTGTAAGTCACAGACAGAGAATGGGCTTCATTGTTATAGCTTAGCAAACCACAGATTTATGTTTTAATAGCATCTTAGAAAAGTCTCAACGTTTATGCCATAATGAGGTTTTGTAACATGACATCACTTACCAAAGACTGCGAAACTGAAAATAAGTTCACATGCTTCTTGTTCCAACACACTGAGTTTTTTTGTTTGTTTGTTTTATGCACCAGTCAGCTACTGTAAACCAGGTCAGTATTTCCTCTTTAGATTTTAGAAATAAAAAGTAGATTTGAATTAATGTTTGATGAAAGAAAAGTAGGAATGACTTTCCTTCTATTTAACCCTATAAGGCCAATGGTATCATATTTGATACACAAAAATCTTTTGATTAAATAATTATCATAGACTTCTGATGTATCAAATGTAATACATCAAAAATCTTACATTTATGTTATGTCTTTATGTTTTTCAATTAAGTGTGCAATACACACTCCAGTTAAAAAAATAGGATGTTGTGGCTATTATTTTTTTGGACTAGGATTTAAAGGGTTAAGCTCTGGTAAATTAACTAAAGAGCAGAAAGGGGGTGAGTTATCTTATTTTAATCAAAATCAGAATGATTAACTGAAAGCAACAAATCAAATATCACAGTTGAGATGAACATTTACTAGGAAGTAGCCCAGAGAGTGAGTGGCTGACTGAAACAGAACTACTGCTCTCCTTGTGAAAGAAGGACCAGGGGTCAAAGGTCACAACTATTTATTACTGAATCAAAAGGAAGCCCTGTGTTTTTTCAGATGCGTCCAGGAAGTCTGGTCTACATTCCCACACTTACCCACCGTGTTTAGACTCAGGGGTCCTGAGGTGAAAGTTACCACAGACCACAAACTCTCCTGGACAAGAAGAACTGAGAACACATTTCACTACCACAAAAGTACAGATAAAGTTATACAAGTATTAAGTTCATGACAGAGCTACCAAGTCAGAACCAGTGCCACCAAAACATAAAGTATACTACACAAAGGCACAAAAGTTATATTCTCCTCTGTGTTAAGTTTCTATCAAAGATATACTGTTATTAGTCAATAAGAAATTGAAATGCTGCACTAGATTAGAAACAGTGTCAAAAATACATACTGATAGGCAATGCATTTTTATATGTAAATATAAAATATCCTGCTTAGTATTTTTACCTACCCAACAAATAAATAAATAATAATCAAGACTGCTTGTTTATGTAACATAAGTAGATGAATCATTATTAAACATGCGTGTACTATTGGATTTTGGACTATGCCCACCCACATATTAAAACAGTACCATAAGTGCAGCTTCTGATTCCTGGCATGATCAGAAAACACACTGTAGACTCTCGTCAAGAATGTCAGGTGTTAAACTCCTATGATTCCCGCTGTTTCACTACATTAGTGACTTTAGTCTGAAGAAGCTAGTGGATGAGTACATGTTTCAGTCTAACAAGAAATCCATCTATATATACAGTATATGTTGTTTCCTGACTGTACTGCTGTTTACAGTGTTTGTGTCCATCTCTTTTTCCCACTTTCACACGGTGCATTCCAAAGTACACCCAGGACCTGACCTCCTGACCACCAGGTCATAGACAGTCAGTTGGGGCTTGTGGTGGGGTCATCAAAGATCATCTCAGTCATGTTGCCAGTGGTGCTAATGAAGACTCGCTGCATCAGTTTACTCACTGTACCAAATTACTTTTCACCCACAGGTGGAAGGGACACATGCACATTCTTCTCAGAGAACTTTAAAACCTCCTGCTGACTACTGCATTTAGAAACCAAAGTTCACTAAAAGTTAGAACCTAGTAAGCCATATCTTCTCGATCATTTTTAGATGGGACCACAAGGGTTGCAGACAAATATCAAACACAACAGGAGGACGTGTTCCCAGCAGAGGGCGTGGTGAGGCTACAGTGGCGTTTCCAAAACTATCGGTCATGTGAGTTTGTTTCAAACCCCGGCTGCAGCAGCTCGGGTTACTGAAACACTCTGGAGAATCTGAAGCGTGGGGTGAATACTGCACCCTTTGTGTCACTGCCTCAAGCCTCAAGCAGGTGTGACAGCTGAAAAGAGAGCAGAGGAAGGCAACTGCTGCCTCATCACCATCTTGGGATCATTTAAAACATTCACACAGAAATCTTCTCTGGGAACAACAGCGCAGTGCAGAGTCAAATATGTGTTAAGAGGAGGCAAACAGAAACTATCTTTCATAGGTCCTCTCATCTGAGAGTCAACCAAATTAGTAGGTCCAAATTAGATTCTAACAGTATGTCAGCTGCTGTCATTTGATAGGTCTCACATCCACCTGGACTGTACTCGGGTCTTTTTCAAGTCATGTGGCCAAAATAAAGCATTAAATTGAACAATGCATCACTCCAGAAACATGTGTCAAAAGAAATGGATCTAAGGGGATTTTTCTTTTTCTTTTTTTTTAAGTATCCAATAAGATCAAGGTATGGGCGTATCAGAGTGAGATTACTGCACTTTAATCCAGATATTTCTCCTGTACTTCTCTCTTAGCCAGAGCAGCAGAAAGAGGCATTTCCTGCACCAGAAGTATTAAACACCCAACGCAGTGTTGGGTGAATGTCTTTACTTTAATGGGAGTAACTCAACGCCACATTACACAGCAACAACCAACCAAAACCCATTACATGTTTTAATGTCCCCGAAAAGATTCCATCTGCTGACCAGAGGTGTGGCTTTAAACCTGGTTAACTTCTACTTTGCTAAAAACTCTTGGGGATGATACTTGTTGCCAACAAATGCCATACTTCAGTAAAGAAATACCCCAGGCTGAACAGCCTAATTTACAAGAAAAGCATGTCTGCTATAAAATAAACTCCTCACAAGAGGAGACAAATAAAATCTACAAACTGTCTCCAAACAGAAGTGAGCGAAACCTGCCATCTGTAGAAATCTGGGCTGTACATTTTCTCCTCTCTTACGTTATTACAAAAGAATAATCTACTAAGTCACAAAAAGTGAAATACACAAGTCATCCATGGACAACAAGGACAACATCCATTAATTCCATTCACATCATCACCACAAACAAGTAACACAATCATTCAATTAGGGGTGGCCTACATATTTTACACTGGTATGACACAGTATATGCTACAGTATAGTATGCTAGCCCTTGCCCTAACTGTGACACACTGGTATGCAAACAGCTGCTTAGCGATGACACTGCACATACAGGCCTCTGTGGACCTGCCATCCTGGGGGACATTTAAACTTTAAAGGGCCAAACCAGACAGCTGGGTGTGTTCATGCTGTGTGGGAGTGTGTATGTGTGCTGTATATGCATCCACTCAGCACTACTCTCTAGTCACACACAACGAGGAGTAAAGGACCCGAGGACTCTGCTTCTTAACGGATATCACATTTTTATTAATTACAAGATACCAGTAAGATCATTGATCACTGACAAAGACTGCTGAAGTTCTGAAGCCCACAGGATATTTTCTCATTGAAAAGTTAAGATTTAAGTTGCTGTCCCTCCACCATGGGTGCATTCATTGCCAAGATGCTGCTTCCTACCGTCAGCAGCCTGGTGTTCCTGCCTACAGCCAGTGTGGCTGCCAAGAGGGGCTTCCACATGGAGGCCATGGTCTACTTCTTCACCATGTTCTTCACAGCGGTGAGAATGCATATTTGTTTAGGTGTGACACACAGAAAATAGCGCTTGCACAAACCTGAAAATGTCTTTTTCTGTTTTTCCAACACACTAGCATTAACATAAATAAAATTAAAGTTTTTAAAAACTTTAGGTAAGCAGGGATAGTTTGAGGTCTCTTTATCAAATCCTACATAGTCTAATAAAGCAGCTGTTGACAGTTTTTTTAGGACCAAAACATCTAATGGGGTTTTACTGTCTTGTTCTGAGGCTAACTGACTTGACTGTCTTCCTATAGGTGTATCATGCATGTGACGGTCCTGGCCTCTCCATCCTGTGTTTCATGAGATACGATATTCTGGAATACTTCAGTGTTTATGGCACAGCTCTGTCCATGTGGGTCACACTTATAGGTAAGTTGTAGTGTCTACACACCTCCACACTCCACATACACAGCAACAGAATGTGTCGTGGTTCACTTCAGTCTTCAGCAGACGTCTCTAATGTGTGTGCAAACACCAAAATTGGAAAGCTCCTCCACAGTGATTTTACTCATCTTGGCAGTGTCCTGCACTGGTTTCTTGTATTCATCTTTCTGAAAAGTTTTTATGTAAATAAAAGCTTGAACTTGCTAAAAACCACCTATTTCACCAAATAAAATATTAATTATTAGTTAGAATTTAGCAGCCACATTTCCCAAGCATGAGGTTAAATGGCACCAGCTCCGCCTGCAGCAGTTGCTGATAACATTTGTTGTGTCTTTGAGATCAGCTCACATGTGCTCAGACATTCTTGCTATTATTTTCTTGTATGATCACACACACGTGCTGGGGAGGGTCAAATGCCCCAACAGCTGACTGCACTGATTGGTCTGCCCTTTTTGTCGTAGTATATTAAAACTAAAACCAAACCCAGCTTAGCAGTCTGTTGTTCTTGGGCCTATGTTCCAGTAAAAAACAAGTTTGAGAACTCATGTTTGCAGTATGTGTCTCTTTGTCGAAGCTCTAGGGGACTTTGACGAACCCCAGCGCTCCACTATGACCATGTTTGGGGTGTTGACCATCGCTGTGAGGATCTACCAGGATCGCTGGGGCTATGGCATCTATTCTGGTCCAATTGGATCAGCTGTTTTCATTATTACTGTCAAATGGGTGAGTGGCCTATGAGCAGCAGGTTACTGTAAACATCTGTTTGTGTTTATATCCTGTAGACTAAAGCATATATATATTTAGCATATACATTTCTCCACACACTGCAAAGTTAGTTTGGATGTACGAGCCTTCCTTTTTGTCAGTCCTTCCATTTCCCCCTGCTATTAAATCATTAATTAACTTTCCTGAATTTTGTGTCTAATCTGTGGCTATTGTTGTAACAAACTCCTGTTGGTGCAGCTGCAGAAGATGAAGCAGTTGAGGGCGGTGTATCCAGAGAAGACGGTTTACACACAGCAGGTTGGCCCAGGCTGCTGCTTCGGTGCTCTCGCCCTGATGCTGCGTTTTTACTTTCAGGTAACATCCATCAAAACAAAACTAATCTTAAAACAAAAAAAGACATCCAGTTAAATATCTTCATGTGCTGAACTGAATTATTGTGTTAAATGAAATAATGCTAAGTAGGATGTAACATATTCTCTTTACTGCAGGAGTGGGACTACGCCTACGTCCACAGCTTCTACCATCTGTCTCTGGCCGTGTCCTTCGTCCTGCTGCTGCCAAAGAAGAACCGCTACGCAGGGACGGGACAGAACGCTGCTAAACTCAGCTGCTTCACCCTCTGCTGCTGCGTACGTCACATTTATTAAATCTAAATATGATATAAGATTTTCAAGCTGAAGGGAACTGGGCAGGTGATACATAAGATTAGCATAGAGGAGTATTCCCACTGCATGTACAGGAATAGTAACCTTTTAAGAAAGTAGCATCATTCTTCTTTGTTGTTCCCCCTCCAGACCATGTCCCCTGGTACTACCAAAGAGAAGACAGAAAAGCAGAAGAAGAAGAAGTCGCCTCGGACCGTGTGGACAGTCCCCACTGAGAAGCTGTGGTCACGCGGCTGTAGCACCCCCACTCTTCCTCTTTACAACCCCCCACCTTCCACACCTATCAAAGGGACCAGCATCAGCAAGCTCAAGGAGATGAATGGCTGGAAGTGAACCATAACTGTCTGTCAGAGTAACACGGGAGGACTTCATGCTGAAGGACTGGCGTAGCTAGTGGTCTGCTATGACTGGGAAATGGGAAACTCACCAAATAACTGTCAGCCACACTGATAAACTTGTACATGGCTGGTAAGATAATCTAGTTCAGCAGGAAACCAACCATCATGTGGATATTCCCTTCTCCAAAAAAGAAAACATTTTTGGCTGGTAGAATATTTAAGGTCAGCAGCGACTTTAGGAATCCACCAGCCACTGTAGCAAGCAGGTGAAGAAAAGAAGTGGTGTTAAAATTTAAGGACAAGAACAAAAGGCCTGCGGTGCCCTAAAAGACTCCATAAGACCTCAGCTGCCTGAAGCACTTGTCCAAAGCGGAGGACAGGTTAGAAAACTATGAAAGAACACACACAGCATGAATAGGGAGACGGTGGCTGAGACAAGCCAGTAAAACTGACTGGAAAATTTACGAGAAGAACAAACAGGCAGATGGTTTATCTCTCCAAAATATATAAATTGTCTTTAGAAATGTTCCTCTGGGGAGACCCTTCGTCTGCTTGCGTCTGTCTGTCCACACCCATCCTCCTCTCTCTCTGAGGGAACAAAACCGCTCGGCTGAATTGGCTTATGAGAGTTACAAGACTGTAAAGCACATTTTACCATTTTTATTACATTCTCAAAGCCAAATGTGTCATGTGGAGCATCAGACTTTGGACTGAGGGGAAGCGGCAGCCCAGACGTCAGTCGCTAACCCAACTGAAACATCTTTATGTGTTCCTGGATCAACAGGTGGCGTCCTCTGTCTGTTAGCTCTGGTTCACTGACAGATCATCTCTGGCTATGATTTCTGTCCCCAGCGTGCATTGTTCAGGCAGCGCAATGAAAACTTTGCTTATAAATATATTATTTATATTGTTATTTATTCCAGTACATAAGTTTGTATATTCAGTATTGTGTGTATGTGTTTTGATAATTTTGTGTTTTGCAAATAAAATGAAATGTTGTGAGCCTGTTTTCAAGTGGCTTTAGGGAAAGGTTAGGATTTTAACAGTTTCCATCACTGAAGCTATTTTCATAATGCAGTTATGCAGATATGCACTTTGCAGAAGCCCACCACTGACAAAATTCCTGACTGGCACATAATTCAAGGCCCACTCAAGTCTAGCAACACTAATCCAATTCCAAACCCACGTATCCCCTTCCGCTTTCACTTCAGGAGGACATGGAGCTGTGCGCCCGCGCACGTCACCTGCCCCGAACACTACCCAAAGACTACAAACGTGTTCTGCATATCTTAGACAAAACAGTCGCTGGTCAAACCTGAATGAACCTCCTCCACCAGGGAATGTTTTGAGCTTGGGCCAAGCCGCCAGGTTCTGTGCCCAAAAAAAAGTGTTTTTGTCTGGACTCAGAGCCCTGGCTGGCTGGGCCACCAGCACCTCCCGGCTGGCTGCGCCTCCCAGCCCTGACAGGACGGTAACTCGAGCCTTTTATTGCACAAGTGTGAAACACTTTTCAGCTCCTTTACGACCACTGTCTATCCTGCACTGCTCTGCTGAGGGGCTGAAGCCCACACACATGCAGGACTATATTACTATGCTTGTGAAGACACCTGTCTATAATGCCTGCATTAACAATACAGTTTACTAAATCTAATACCAAACAAATCCTAATCCTTAGCCCAGATTTATGTCTAAACAATTCTGTCTTAACAATTTTCAGCACTGGCTCACAAGAAGCAAAACCACAATGTCTGAGACCCTCTTTATACCTGGTTTTAAGATGAGTCTTGAGCAATCAGATCAGAAGTGGACAGCAAACAGTCACCAAGATGTGATGTTTGTGATCTGATCACTTAAATCACTCGTGAGGTGGGTCTGGGGTGCATTTGAGTAGTGTAAACAATAATGCCCTAAGTCCTTGTGCATCCACAACAACAACAGGACAACATTACAGGAAAATGTCATCAATGCAGGGTGTGTAGTGGTTGTTTTGGTGACAGCAAAAGATAAATTGTGATGTGCATAGTTGGAGTGACAGTGAAATAAAAAAACACCTACACCTACGTAATTTGCATTTGGGCACCAGTCCAAAAAAACTCCATGACTGTTATTGTAACTGGGCCATTTATGAGACTATAGCCTCTGATCTTACAGCAACAATGACACAGTAGTATTGAAATCTGGACAGAAGCGGCCTGATGGACACCTTGGAAACAAATATGTGTGCAGGTGTGAATGTTAATATGTCTCAGCTGTCCACTTGTAATGTAATCGCCCAAGATGCATCGTATTAGCACATGTAATCAGGATCTAACAGTCTTAACCTGTGCTTGTCTGCCGCAGGTCACACTGGGCTCAGCAGATAAATCAGTGACAAAACAGTGATGAGTGAAATGAGTGTGAGAGTGGTTGTTTCCTCCACTGTCATATTTACCCACATTTCAGTGGAATTTCAGTAAATATAGAAACATAACAAAGCACTGTCCCACATATTTCACATGCAGTGGCCTATTAAGGGACAGTAAAGAGAAATACACTGTGTCACTTTTCATTGTAGTGTGTAAGTGCCAAAGTGCATGCTGTGAAGTGACTACAAAAGGTATGTTTGGTATGTTTGTGCTTTGAGCTATGTGGTGTGGGTACTTTCTATGGTGAGACAGTAGCATGTGTACCACAGGGCCTTTCTCTGTGTGTCAGCTGTTGCCACAGCTGTTGTTGATGTTGTGAGGTCAGCTGCCTCTCAGAGAAAGCAACAGAACACATCTCCACTGCTGCTACAACACATACAGCACAACCACCAGTCAGGTTGGCTACATCTGCGGAACAGGATCACTTGCTTTGCTGTCTGTGCGCTCAATTTTATTCTTGGCTTTGGAAGAGGTAGCTTAACAAGGTAATTTTGACTCAAGGTCCACTGACTAGCTTTGTTCATTTACGTTTTCAACCACATTTCTGTCTTTAAACGCTCCAGAAAAGTGGTTAGTCTTGTCTAATCGCACACATATGTCCACTGTGTTTTTGTGCTGTTTAAACCAAACAAATTCTTCAAGTGTAAATAGACAGTTCCCATAAGACACGGTTCACTTTTTTCATAATGCACAAACTATTCTTTGCTTGTTTAGTGAAAATGCTTCTGAGATTTGTCATTTACCCAAGTACTGTATGTATACAACATCTACAACATATCATGAAAGCCTCAGTCTGCTTTGAACAGAGTGAGTGATATCTATCCATCCCCCCCACACACTTTTACTTACAATAGAAACTGTAATGTCAAATGATTTTTGTACAAAATGTAACGCTGTTGTCCCATTTATTAAATTTATGGTGTCTCTCACATTAAATTGAGCAATTAGACAAATCAGATCATTTGCTAAACAAAGATGAAAATCTGGTGCTAAACATACAGAGCCATATATAAGATATGAAGAAATCAAACATATCAGTGTCGAAGTGTGTCCTTCATGCAAAGACTGTGCCTCTGCTGCCACCTATTGTTATATTGTACCACATTACAATATAACATCCTAAAGAAATGTTAATACCAAAGTCTAGAAATGTATTGTCACTGGCCTATTGTTCTTTGTTTATGTGCTGACTAATTTCACTCTACTGTGAAGTTATAAGAGCGAATTAAAGGCCTTAACAGATTTAGTTTAATGTAAAATGTATTAGTTATGTTTTAAATGTGTCATCGAGCTGGGATAATTAAAATATGGAACAAAGAAATCCACATTAACACTGCATTCAGGCAACGGAAACATTTTTATAATAACTCCAGTGTAACTATCACATCTGAGATGTGGACTCCAATCCCAAATCTTGTAGTGCAGAACAGCCATCATTCGTGTCTAGAGGGAGACTGGTCCTGTTCCGCTGTGTGGATGGTGGTGGTGGGTGGTGTGTGCTGAGGCATGGCCCAGTGTGTTGCACAGTTGGAAGGTCATTGAGACACGACTGAACCGCCTCCTTAACCTGCCACAGTCAAACAGCTGTTCAGCATACCAATGAAGTGACTACTGAAAATCCACTTTGTTGCAAAGCAAAATAAATGGACTATTTATGTCTTGTGTTTCTGTTATCAAATTACTTTTTGTCTAAGTTGTTGCTTACGGCTTAACAGCCAATGGAAAGATAATGGGTGGAGGTATCAGCTGTATATGAAGAAGCGAAATGCGACGTAACTTCATTCCTAAACAGCTGGATTGGTTCATGTGGTTTCATAAGGATTTGAAGTGTTTTTAATAAATCTGTTATTATTTCAGTTTAAATCATTTGACCAGATGTTCTAAATCATATTAGTTTTACACTTTCAGAGGTGACTAGACGTTTTTAGACTTTTTTAAACTGAATTTCACTGGCGATATTATTTTATCCAAAAGGAGAAAAAACACATGATTTATGGTTGTTTATGAGTCACTAATCAGTACCTGCAGAAAGCTCTTGACAATTATTTGCATCTCTTGCCGGTTTACACAACACGTCGGCTCCTTTCCTGCTTCAGATGGGTCTTCTGATGTGCTCTTTGTGTTCTGATTGGTCAAAGTCATCTCTTGGAGCTTCTCATTCAGTCTGAGACAACATAACAACACATGACATCCCTTGTGTAAGTACACTGAAGTGCTAGTTTGGAAAATTTTTTTTAAAAATGAGCTGAGCATAATTTCAGCTGTTGGTAAAGTGTTAGTCATCCACAAAACACAGCGTCTGGTCACGGTTTACAGGGGAAGGGATGTCTTTGAGGAAGACACTAAACCACAAGTTGCTGATTCTGTGTGTGTAAGTGTAGGTTGTATGTTGCTTCACAAAAGTGTCTTCTATATGTGTCATTTTTTAAAATGTCTGTTGCTGCTTATTCAGTTCAGTTTTCACTCAGTTCGTACACCACAGTTTGACTGCAGGCACTCACTGTAACCCTAGCTGTCATTGTTTGTGATGTGAAAATAATAAGATATCTCTACCTAGCTGCTCAGTTGGCAACAGCAGGAAGAGATTCACGGTGTACAGACGATTGTCTTTTAAACTTAGCAACATATCTGTCAGCTGCTACAATCAGTGTAGAACAGACGTATCGTTCTCTTGCCTGTCTGACCTCTGTTGATCAGAGGAGGAGTTGAAGGCTTGGATAGTGTCCATCAGATGAACTCTGACTGTTTCTGCTGATGGACTGGACAAAACATCAGACATGCTGCAGCCGGGAAACAGATTCATGAGCATAGGAGGCAGCTACACAAACACACAGACAGATAGACACAATTTACTACACTACACCAAAATATCTGTAATTATTAATAAAGGAATTTTTTTCTAAAAGACTCCTTACTAAAAAATGTCTGAACAACACTAATCAATATGCAAAACCACATCTTGTCCACACAATTAATATAACACAAGCTGATCAAACCTCTCATACCATACATGTATGTCAGAGGAATTCAGTTTTACATTACTATATTCACAATATTCACAATTGTAAAGTTCTGTAACAACTGGAGCTGTGACCTCCTCATTGGTGGGGTCCAGGATCAGCGTGCAAATGAAGTCCCGTCTGGCTTCCTCCAAGTTTAGGACCTTTCGAAAGGCCTTTGACCTGTTCTCATAGTACCGACTGGCTGTGGGGTTGTGACGGATGGCCAGAGAAAACATGGTAGCTGCCTCATGGAAACGCCTGCAGACACACACACTCAGAAATATAGCATTTACATAAAACATGTATATTTTAAGAGATACAATATAATATAGCAGAAAGGAACTAATGTGAACCAAGTTAGATACTAATCAGTTCAGCCAGATTGGTCTGTGTTATCAAAAACAGTCTGCAGGACCAAATACTACATCTCTGCAAGCAATTTTCACTATGAGTTTCCATCTGGATTTTGTTCATTAAGCTTAGGGCTGTGGGATTTAATAACTGACCCGTCTTGAAAACATAATAAGCCCAGTGTGTTGTGGAGGACACCGAGGCGAAGCCGGACAGCTGGGTCGTCAGGCTGCATCTCCTCTGCCTGCTGGTAGTCAGCCAGAGCATAACACCACTCGCCCTGCTTAAAGAAACAGTCTAACACACACATAAGTATGTAGGTCAGCATTTAGTTCACACAATAGCTCCAATTTGAATTTCCAGAAGAGAAGTTAATTTAGTCTAAATTAAATTATTGCAAAATGGACTCATTTAGAAATACCCAACTAAATTCTACTTAGGGTTCATTCACCAAGCAACTTTGATTCTGTGAATACATGGTTATTATTCTGACTGTAGTTGCATAGTGGAGACTTGTGAAATTGTAAAAACTGTGCATTTACTGATTTACATCATACTCAACTACTGAAATATGTTGATCAGGTTTGTCTGGTTGCACCTGTGTGACGCCTTCAGAGCCATAAAATATCACAGGCATTTCCACCACAACAATGAGGAAAACCACTGCAAATGTCACACTAGTTGGATTTTCTGTTAGCTACAGGCAGGCTAGCAGCAGATATTTAGATTCACAACTCATTAACTTTCATTTCATCAACTATGTGGTTCACTTAAAATGAGGTGTGCCCGCATACAAACACACATACTGTAGCCTGTCGAGAGCCTCACCTCCTCGGTTCAGGTACAGGCCTGCCTGGCTCTTCTCTTCTTCAATGGCCTTGTTAAGAAGCAGAGTCGCTTCAGCGTAGAGGCCTCTACTAAAGCACTGAACTGCAAAATCATTGTAGGTGAGAACCAGCTGAAACTCTGCCTCCTCTTGCAAAGACCCAGGGTCATCCCTCTCATCTCTAGCCTCCTCCTGACCTGTGACCACCTTCTCCTCCTCACTCAACTCCACAGCCTGGACTAGATCTTCGATGGCTGCTGTGAAGTCTTTCAGACGTCGGTACAGAGTCCCTCTGATGGACAGAGAATTAATACAGCAACACTGTTTATTTTGTAAAGCTGTTAATTGATGAAGAATACCATTGCTCTGCTGATTATGATTTTAAATATAATAACATCTAAAGTCTTGCTCTCATATCGTTACAAACTATTGGCTTTAGGTAAAAATAAATATGCAAATTATACACAAAAATGAGCTTTGGACACTTGTCATGAATGCGTCACTTTTTCACATTATTAACTACATACAGTGCTGTGAAAAAGTATTTGCCACCTACCAGATTTTTTTTTTTTTTTTTTTTTT
>OMLM01018823.1:0-10875 GCA_900302695.1 Helostoma temminkii | reverse complement strand
AACTCTGTGTGCTCTTTCTTGCACTATGGACAACAGATAATATGGGCTTCATCCATACTGTATTCGCTGTACTGATATATATATAAAGGCCTCTTCAGCTCATCCTATAGCCAGGGTTTTAAGCCAGGTGCCCTTCCTGATGCAACCCTCCCGGGCCGGGATTGGAACCAGAGCTCAGAGTACCTCAGCTTGTGTACCCTCAGTGGCTGGGGAATTTTCTGAACTTCCTCCAATTCATTTTACATTTCTGTTTTAAATTGGATAGTTTTGACAATAATCAGACAGCATTAAAAACAATGGAAAGTAAGAATAGTATCAGTAGTTCTTGACAAATACAAAGGAAACATTAATATAGATTATAAAGAAATTGCCTAACTATATTATTACTACAAGACGAACTCAGCAAGTCTTGCAACTTAAGCATCCGTGTAGGTTGTTTTTCCAACTGTCTCATACAACCAGTGTGAACATTTGTTTTAGTAGTGTCCCCACGGACACAAACAGGCTTTTGTTAAAATTGCACCGCTTTTGCTGAGCAAGTTTTAGTACAAGCTTTTGCTTGTACTAAAACTTATGCAGGTCTCAAGCTACAGTCTCCTTTTTGAAAGTCTTGTGCTCTTTTGCACCCCAGTGTTACCTGTCAAACTTTGACATTAATTAACAATTGACCCACAATTGGTGCCCACGTATACTGTATCAGGATTGTTCAGCTGTTTGCTCACCCTAATCTACTTCAATTGTCCTTGACATGTCAATAAGATAATTGCATTATTTAGAAAACTAATTATATAGGTATAATATAGTTAAAACTCAAGGCATGTTGGGAAACCATGTGCTTAATGGCTTTAGTTGCTTTTTCATTTGCAGTCTTTTTTTGGCAGATGCACTATAAAGAGACTAGAGTCATTTTCTGTACCTTTATGTTTCCTGATCTGAAGAATTCCCACCAGCAGCAACACCAGGATCACTATGATAATGGGAACAGCCACCCACAGCAGGATCAGGACATTAGGGGAGTCTGAGTCTTCAGGACGTTTTGTAGAGATGACATAAATGGGATTTGTTGTAATGTTTCAAATGACACTATGTGTAGAACATATTTTAAGTTATGTATGTATGTACATGTATTTTAAAAATACAACTGACAAACATTTACACATTTAACAATACAACAATGCATAAACCACTTTAAATATGCAAGCTATGCAGCAGAAAACGCACACTAAAACTGTCTACTCTGAAAACTTGTCAGTCACATTTTTATTTTAATCTTACTTAATCATTTGAGCTGTCTACACAGTCTGTGCGTCAGCTTGTGTGGCACTCAATACATGTATATACATGTATACATACTATATATATACATACATGTGTTCCTGTACGTACATGTATAACCACACTGAGAGCTTTTCACTTCATACTGGATCAAAACACCTCATAACACACATAAACAAAGCTACTGCTGATCTCTGCTAATGTGCTGCTACACTTCCTGTGTGAGCACTTTGTACACTAACTTCATAGAGTTTAAAACGTCTTGTGTAACAGATGTGAACCTAATGTTTAAGTTGTACCACAGTTATGTCTCACCTCTCACAACCAACCAGCTTCCAGGTGATGTTCCAACATCAGAGATGCTGCACTTGTAAAGTCCTTCATCAGACTTGGAGACACTGTTAATTCTCATCTCTCCTGCAGGACTGATCTGTATGGGGACGTCATCTTTGTAGAAAACAGCTAAGTTGTTGGAATTTGTCTTTGTGATGCAGCTCAGAGTCACAGCTTCACCTTCAAACACAGGAAGAGCAGGACTCTCCAGGATCACTGAGCCACCTGAACATGTTAAAAAATATACAAAATGTACAATGTTGCAGTTATGCACATTTATTTAGACAGGTTATGAAAAACTGGCAGTGTGAAAAATATACTTTATATAGTAGATGGCACATACAGTTGGGTGGTATGTACTGAATAGAATCAAAGGAAAATCCTACTGCAATGATCTTTTAGTATATAAACAAAAAGACAACTAAATCCACTAGAAATTGGAAGCAAGTATTCCAGTGTTTTTTACACATACATGCACATTTGCATGCATATGAACCTTCTGGTCTAAGATATTTACAATGTACAATAAACATACCAGTGACAGTGATGTTGACAGTGTTGCTTTTCTTTCCTTTTTCAGTCTGACACCAATATTCTCCACTGTCTGCTCGATAGGCTTTATCAATAGTACAGGAGAACCCAGATGATGTGTTCTTTAAACTACATGCTGGAATAAATTCCTCATTATTTCTGATTCCTTTCAGTTCAGTGGAACCATCAGTGCTCTCACAGTGAAAAGAGACAGACTCATATTCAAAGTGCTGCTGTCTGTTTGGAGAAATGTGAAGAAGAACTGCATCTGAAAATGAAGCGTGTCAAAAGAAAAGTTCAGAACTGACAAGTGATGATGGATGAAACAAAATCAAACTGGATTATTGTACTTGTGACATACAAAAAACTAATTTAAGTAAACTGGTCATTTTCTAGTGCTGCACTCAACAATGAAAGGTCAAACTGAAATTTGAGTCAAATTTGACGATGATGATACTATTTAGAAACCTAAAATACCCCACAGACATAGTTTAAAGGTTTAGGTCTATTTTTCTTTTAGTTTTTTAAGTTAGTAAGAAAATAATATGAAACAACAAATAAGAGGACCAAAAAAAGCACTTTTCTTTTAGCTTCTCACCAGTTTTGCGTGTGTAACTGTTCTGAACTTGTCCCAGCAGAATAAATCCCAGCAGTACTTGATGAATAAATCAGCAAAAGTGCTTTTTAGTCATCATCTTTTTGACATGCAAGAACATACCAAATTTGGAAAAACAGAAGAAAGCTCACCCAGTCTGAAGCTGAAAGCTGTAACCTCCATGTTGTCTTGCTGCTGACTGTCTCAGCATCAGACTAAACCACAGCTTAAGTCTGAAGTGGTGACAACCTTCTTCCTGTACAGTTTCTTTCTGATGTTGATGCAGAAGCTGGATCTAGAGTCTTCCACTAAGTAAGAGATCATGAGTTCAAAATTCCCACTGAGAAGGTGAGATCATACCTGCCCATGTGGTTAGCTATCCCTGTGTAGTATTCCTGTAGTTACTGTAGCTTAAACCAAAGGCTGGTTGACTAATTGAAATGTTTCTGGTATCTGTTGTTCATCTGTCTGCTCATTAAAAAAAAACCCTTGAAATTCCAGTGTAATAAATGGGGGACCATTCTGCTTTAGAAAAAAGCCCTTTTCTCTTTTTATGAGTGTTTGCATATCAGTGCTTTTAGTAAAGAGTTATGAATGTCTGAACACAGCAGTGTGTGTGGACAGATTGTGATGTGTGGAGTGGAAGCCCTGTATGCTAGCGTGCTAAAATCCAAAGCATGAAGTAATGAAGTGAAAGATTTGTGGGTTTGGGTTTGTAGAGAGAGAGAGACATGTCTTTTTATTAACTGATCATCTTCATTTCTAAGCCTCAACTATGCCATATTTGCCATGAACATTACACAAAAGGTTTTTAAAATAATTGTAAAACTTTGATGTAAAGAGGTTGGTAATGTAGAACTGATACTGACATCCTTTACACTGCATTTCAAATGCTACTTTTCATACATTGTATATTTTTACAAGCTAAATGTAAGTTCAAGTCATCAATGTGTAGGCATAAAGGGCTGCTGTAAATAGCATTTGGTTTTAAAGGTTCAGTGTGTAAGGTTAGTGACATCTAGTGATAAAGTTGCATATTACAACCATCTCAATATCCACCACGTCTCACTTCTCCCTTTCAAAGCATGAGAGAGCCTATGGTGGCTGTCAGGCTCCATATTGTCATGTACAACCATATCAAGGAGAAATTTGTCTTTCAAACGATGCTATAGCATCACTAAATTCAAGCCGAGATTTCAACATGAAAATGCAAATTCCCTCTTTAGAAGCAGTGCCCATTCTGTACTACTGTAAAAACAGTGAAAGGAGACCTGCTTCCTATGTAGATATAAAAGGCTCAGTCTAAATAAACTGTAATGGTTCCTCATGCTATTGTTCTTGTTATTTTCAGCTTATGATGAAGTTTTCCAGTTTGCTATCTGTGAATATCTTTGTCTTGTTCACATAGACACACATGTAGTTTCAGCTTTATCTGTCAACTTTGCTTCTCTCATGAACTAATTTAATGAGCTCATAAGAAAATTCCTGCCCCCTGCAACAATCTCAGTTGTTAAGGCAATAAAGAAACCTTGACGTTGTACCCATGTATTATTTTATAACTGAAACCAGTTACCTGGTAACAGGCTCAAAGTTCAGCTTTTGTCAAAGTTGCTGTAAGTGAAAGTAAATACTTACAGTTCATTAACATGGTTGCAAGAAGTTGTGACTTTGTTTCAATTGTTCCACACATAGAGCAGTTTAAAGAAAATAATCTAATTCATGGAGAAATGCTGCATGCACTATTAATTTTACAACTAATTACTACATAATTACCAAGACAAAGTAAATCTTATGCAAGAGTGCCTGCAGTTGGAGTCTGCAGAAATCTGAGCAATTGAATTTTGACCTGCAGTCTGTGGAAATGATCGACACACCATGAAACAGGTACGTTGTCTTCAGAATACGATTTGGGATTTTGCATTTTTCATCTAAGTTAATTTTAAAAGAACTTGTTACCTTCTACAATTAGGCAAGTCAGTATTTAGACTACATAACACTAGAGTAAGTAAATTCTAAAGCCTTCGTGTCAGGGAAAGGTGTTGTCCATGCAAATGTATTTGAAATGAAAAAAATGTTGATTATATAATTTTCTGTTTACATTTTTTTAGCAATGTAAACAGAGTCCTTCTAATTTGACACCAAATTTACTGACAGTCATATTATGTTACTTTAAAAATTACTTTGTGTTATTAAATAGGTTCTATCTTAGAGTACAATATTAAGTAAAACTGGAAGCATGAAAATAAAAAACATCTTTCTTACAAAAACCGAAGACAAATCTATAAAATAATTAATATCTAGTAGAACAAAGGAGAAAGTGTCACCCAACAATATATTTTAATATATGTGTTATTAGTAACATAAAGATGGGTTCTTCTCACTGCTTCTTTTGAGCGAAAAACTCATTTTACTAAAAATATATATTTTTTCCAGTAAACGTTTACATTCACACTTTTTCTGTCCATTTTCAGAATTGTGAAATACTTTACACTCCTCTCAGAACCGTCAGTGTTCTGGTCTTCGGTCTTCTCTTAATACACTTCTGCAGAGGTAACTTCACACTTATGCTTTGAATTAAGTTATATCAAAATTATATTAAAATGTAATTGATATTTTAAATTGAATGATCAAATTACTACATAGTAGTATGGAGAGCCAAATGCTTTTTGCACTTTATACTACTATGTAGTACACTAAAGGTACCAAAGGGTAGTTACTTATTAAAACTGTCAAGATGAGAGATACTTGGTCACAGTTGTGGAAACATCATGGTTTGTTTGGCTTTAGGTTGGGTTTAGTTACAAAAACATCATGGATAGGTTAACGGAAAAGATTTAAGGGAAAAATCATTAGTAGGAAGGGTCTTTGTCATAATATGCAATGGCTCACAATGGACTTAGATTACTTCCATGATAAAGTTGTGTGTGTTGTTGACTGAGCTGACCACACCAACCTGCTCCCTTTTTAGACATGTGGTTTAATATACTTATTGCTTTACACGACAAGTACTGATGCACTTGGGTAACTATTGTCAATTGACATCCCTGGATCTTATGCAGATACAATCAGGGTTCTTTAGTGTATTTATAGGATTCCAGAGTGGAGTAATGGCATTATGAGACACTCTGGGTCACATAATAGCATATGGATAGTATAGCTTTAGGTGTTGTGACTGTAGAGAACTTTGCATTGCTATAATGTTAGACTTTTTGAGTAAGAACCCAGAAAGAATAATGCACAGGTAGAGGATCAAATGAATGAGAGCAGATGGGGCTTCAGGGGAGTTGGATCTGCAGTTCCTTCTCCGAGCAGGTTGGTGGTGGTACAGTGTGCACGAGAGAACAGTGGTGAGCTCAAGAGAATCAGTATACTGGACAGTTTGCAGAAATAAAGGCTCTTACTATTTTATTATGAGTTTATTAAAGAACCACGGTGAGTAGTTGGCAGCTTATCCTGTATGATAAGAGAGGCAGAGGTGAGTTTCCAAATGAAAACAAAGGCGCGTTGGTGGCCTCCACTTGGCCTCCACTTGGCCTCCACTGTAGTTATTCGTCACTAGACTCAGTGAAGGGTCTGACTGCAGAAGGCAGTTCTGGGGTCCCTAGGTCTGTGAGTCAATCAGAAGAGACTGAGGTCCCAGATGTGAGGTACATCACGTTGATTTGGGCCATTAGTATGTGTCTTTTTGTGTTAAAAGGACATAAACTTAAATTCAGGAAAGGCACACAATACATTTTATGTTCCTGTGTTACTGTGTATATGTAAAATCTTCGTCTTTAGTCTTTAAGAAGTATGTAACTGATGATAGCTGTTAAGATTAGCTAATGCTAACATTAAATGCAATGCATTTAAAGATGTTAAAAACTTACCCAAGAATGGCAATTATGGCAGTAGTTTAGCATAGTAGCTAGTTCAGCATACTTGCCACAACCTTAGCCTGAACCCAACCTTGCCCTAACCACCCAGGTGAGTGTGTTATATGAAATCCAAGTCAATGTGAGGGAAATGCATGTATATAATATTTTAAATTTCTACCTAAAGATATTTAGCTTTAATTTAGCAACAAGGCATAATATTTCACAGGTGTGAAGATATATTAGGATATTTATGAAAATTAGAATAGAATAGTTATGAACATGCTGAATTACCAGGCAAAAAAACTCAAAAAAAGCAAAAACAAACAAACAAACAAACAAACAAAAACAGAATAGAGCAGGTCCCAGGACTTCAAACTAAAAGTTCAAATCAGGAAGTTTAGACAGAGACAATGACATATGAAATACTGCATTAGTTTCTAAATGATTTAACACTACCTACAGTATTCCAACCTTATCTGCCTTGTCATGACTAGTTGTTAAATCCATGAGTTCTTGCAGTGAACAACTATCTTTTCTTTTCAGGTCAGCTTCAGTTAATTACTCCACCTCAGCAAATAGTGGCAGTTGTTGGTGGTGACATCATTTTACCATGTCATCTTGAACCTGCTGTGGATGTTGCTGCCAAAACGCTGGAGTGGACGAGGTCTAACCTGAACTCCAGATTTGTCTTTGTGTGGCGTGATGGTCAGGACTTTGTGACTATAAAAAATCCATCATACAGAGGAAGAACATCACTGTTCACTGATGAACTGAAACATGGAAACATTTCACTGAAACTTTCCATAGTTAAACCTGGTGATGAGGGGAGATACAGATGTTTTATTCCAGATAACAATGTTGTATCTTTTATTGATCTTGTTGTTGGTAAGTAAATAAATGCCGCATGTGTACAATGTTATCTAGTATTTAGGGAGCATTCTTTCAGCCACTGACATTAGGTTGTAAATCTTTGAAATCTGTTTATACTGAAATAAGATCCACATTGTTACTTACTGTTACTGTGCTGTTTGCTTGTCACATTTGATTTATATTTTCAGTTTTATTCAGAGGCCAATTAGTTTTGGCAGTTGAAATGACTTTTTACCAGCCATATGAAAAGCTAATTAGTTCTGACTCTCTGCACTGAAAGCCTTCGACCATCCTACAACCTGTTGTGTATTATCCACTGTTGTATTTTTTTTCTTTTGCTCATTTTCAGGTTCTCTCTCCTCACCAGTCATCGGTTTATTAGGGATTGACATAGATATGGGTGAAGTTGTGTTACAGTGTGAGTCTAAAGGCTGGTATCCAGAGCCTGAGGTGTTGTGGCTGGACAGTGAGGGAAACCTCCTCTCTGCTGGACCTACAGAGACAGTCAGAGGTCCTGATGACCTCTATACTATCAGCAGCAGAGTGACTGTGGAGAAGAGACACAGCAACAACATCACCTGTAGAGTCCAACAGAGGAACATCAACCAGACCAGAGAGACAGGGATCAATATATTTGGTAAAATAAAAAATATAACAATAAAATAAAGCTCACATAACTGTTTTTATGTCAAATAGCTGCGGTCTGCTATTCTGTGTTTTTACATTTCAGATGATTTCTTCAAAGTCCAGTCTTCCTCCTCCACGTTCATTACTGGTTTTGCTGTTAGTTTGGTTGTTTGCATCATTGCACTTATTGTGTCACTTGTCTTTTTTCTTTGGAAATGGAGGAAAAGCAAAACTGGTGAGTCATGTAACGTCATGCATAATATGAATTGTGTAATCACAGTAAATTTATTTTGATCTAAAATGTCAGAATTAGTTGTGTCTATGTATAATCTGAGAGAATAGTCAGGTGTTAATTTATTCCAATGCTGTGTCCCAGCAATATTGGTAATTTATATACTTATGCTTTAATTGTTCTGTTTAATGTCACACAGAAAACAACGGAAGTCATGGTGGTGAAGCACAAACAAAAGAAATGAAGAACACTTCAAAAACTGAAGAAAAAAGAGAGAGAGAGCAGCTCATGACTGATGAAACGACACAAGTGGCGGTTTTAAACATTGAAGCTGAAATGAAAACCAAAAGTGTAAGTAAATGATTTATTTTTTTCAGTAAAACATTAAACAACACTATTGCTGGAGTTTAAAATTAAATAGTTAATTGTGTTTTATCACTGGTAGAAACTTTTAACCAACTGTTGTGAAGCATTGTAAAGACTTTTGGTAATCCAGGTGAAGCTATCTGAAAGTCCAAGACGCAGGGCCAATGGAAGAACCTGGTCATTCCTTATGTATTCTTATATATTCTATATTCCTTATATGGCAGGTGTGTCTGAGAAGCTCAAAAGGATTTTTGGAAAACGCCACATACTTGTTTATTTTAAATATACAAATACACAGAGACAATGACTAATTCACCCCAAAGACCATACATCAAAACACAAGATGAAATATACTCATTTCATACAATAATAAAATAAAGCTGTATGAAATCAGCTGTGTACCTCCATCTAAAGGACAAAGGACACTCTTTTGAGGACAATGATGCTACACTGTTGACAGAGCAGTGGTTAGAAGTGGTCTGTGAAGCTTTTCATGTGCAAATATCCCATTACTGATGTTGAGTTTAGTTTCGTCATCATTTGTCTTTAGTTCTAAATGTCAAATCACTGTTTTATTTTTTATCAAAATGTGTAACAAAAGAAACATAAACAAACAAGGACAATATTTAACTAGCAAAAATGAAACCAAAGGTGATTTTAAACTGTTACAAACGTGTGTATTAGTTCAACTTCTCATTTTTCTTTACTGTTGTTTTCAAGCAGCATAAGCCCAAGTTTCAGTCCAAATCTGTACTGAAGAAAGAATCAGGACTTAGAGACACAGCTGTCTAAAGTAAGAGCTGAGAATGTGAGAATAAAGAACGAGGTAAGGATCATAAGAAAATCAAGCACATTTCTGAGTGATTTTAGTCACTAAAAGAAAAATTCAGATATGTTCAGATTTTTTTAAAATTTTGTTACGTCTGCTGTAAAATGTGTTTGGCAGTTGAAAAACAAACAACAGTCAACTGATGAGTAAGAAAAACTGAAATTAACAGAAAAAACAAATTAAAGCTCAAAAATGAGATGTTCAGGCAGACTAAGAGACATGTACACACACACACACACACACACAGACCTGCACAAATCAGATCATAAAGGAGGTTTGTGTTTATCTTAAATCATGACCTTAAAAAAGAACAGGTCTCTCATCTTCTCTGTGTCTTCTCTCTGCTCTCAGGTGAATCAACTAATGACTGAAGTTCAGAAGCTCAAAGAGGAGAAACAGAGGAGTGAGGATCAGAGACAGAAGCTGCTAAAGGAGCTGGAGACCAAGAAACAAGAGGTTCATGTTTTACTGATGATGAGTTTAGTTTCATGTCATTTGTTTGTCTTTAGTTCTAAATGTCAAATCACTGTTTTATTTGTTATCAAAATGTGTAACAAAAGCAACATAAACAAACAAGGACAATATTTAACTTCAATTTGTATATATCATAGTTATCTACATTCTTATGCACAACACCAATCAGGATCATATGTGTTTTAATACATTGGGAAGTAAAGACAAGTGAAGAACTGGTTTAACCACTTTGGCAGTGATAACTGAAAGCCAGCACTTCCTGTAGCTGTGGATTAAACCAGATCAGGTCACATTTAACTAAACATTTATGCAGAAAAACAGTAAAATGCAAATAGTTTACTTACTTTTTCTTGCTGCTGGTTTTTCTTATGGTCATAAAAGTTAATGTACTGGAGATAATAGAGGATATGATGAAGTAGTTTATATATTCTCAATGTTTATACATTATATGGGTTTAGATACATTTCCTGTTGTAAAAGGAGAACAAGCTTCACTTATTGTAACTGTCTAAAATTTTCTACAATTTACAAGTTAAAACTCAGATTATCACTTGAATAATGCTGGTGTTTTTCCTCCTTATAATAATATCTCTCCTGCTCAGTAATTGTTTGTACTTTCTATATCTGAAGTGACAAACGTTTCAAACTTTGTGGGACATATGTGCAAAATGACACCAAAGGCAAAAGCAAACTGTTACAAACGTGTATTAGTTCAACTTCTTATTTTCTTTACTGTTGTTTTCAAGCTGCATGAGCCCAAGTTTCTGTCCGAATCTGTACTGAAGAAGAATCGGGACTTAGAGAGACAGCTGTCTGAGGTAAGAGCTGAGAATGTATGTAGAATGAAAATCAAGATTCTGACGACTGAAGAGTCTGAATAAGATATT